>CAWUEQ010000175.1:0-35561 GCA_963921185.1 Dasysyrphus tricinctus
GTTGTTGGTCCGCGGTTCTTCGATGAAATCTCGTCTTTCCCAAATAAAAATCGTATCTCCAATAGGAAACAATTTCAAGGATTTTATTTTCTAAATAAAATGAGATTAATACAAAACTAGAAAAATTATACTAAACTTACATAGGTAAAACAATTTAACCTGCAGCCAACCTCGTGTAAACTTTTCTTCTTGCTAATATTTCCTTTTACTATGAAATTAATATAAATACAGTGGAATAATGTTAGTTAACAATTAGAATTTCCTCAAAAAATATAACTATGTAACTTACTTATTCTTATTATCTAGAGATATTTAACTCAATCTCTACTATCGCCGCCAACCTCGTGGGATAACTTTTCTAAATTTACTTTAAAATGGAAGCTGACGTAGCTTCTCGAACTTTTTCTTTTGACGTTTCGAAGTTTTCCCAAAATACTCACGAGGTTGCCAGGCTGAATTATAGAAGTTGTTGTTTTGAATGATTCGAAATTTAAAGGTCGGTGTAGACATCATGACTCGATGACATCCCGGGGCCCGTCTGAAGCTGTAGATGAAGACTCCAGATCCAAGACAGCGAGTCTCCCGACTGACCTCTTTGCCATTAAACTTCCATTCGCTAAGCGTACGTCCGCAATTCGTACAGTACCCTCCTGATCTGGGTAAACAGCTGTCACCCTTCCAAGCTTCCATGCCGATCGCACTTCACCTGGCTCAATCACTAATACAATGCTACCAATTTCCACTGGCTTGGTATCCTTGTACCATTTTGAACGCCTGGTTATCTCTGGAAGGTACTCCGTGTACCAACGCCTTACTAGTTCTTTCATTAAATGTTGTGCTCGACGACAATACAACCGACTCCATTGATCGTGATCAGAAAATACTCCAGGAGCCGTCACATCTCGATCACCATCACCAAAAAGAATCATATTCGGAGTAAGTGGCTTGGGGTCCTCTGGATCGACGGGTATATGTGTCAGTGGCCTCCTGTTGATCTGACCCTGAGCTTCCATTAGTGCATTCAGAAGAACATCTTCTCGAGGTATCACTCCCTTTAAAACGAAATCAATGCTAGACTTAATGGATTTTATAAGTCTCTCCCATGCTCCACCCATCCAAGGAGAATAAGCCGGTATAAACTTCCAAACTATTCCCTCTTTGGCACAGTGTTCACCAAGAGCCTCTCTCATCTCCTTTGTGTCCTTCTCTAAACGGTTTTTTGTCCCGACAAAATTGAGACCATTGTCGCTGTAAATGAATTTGGTGACTACACGGTTGATGAGAAAACGGCGAACCGCCATAATGCACTGGTCCATACTGAGATCGTTGAGCAACTCGATTTGCACGGCCCGAAAACTCAAGCAAGTAAATATCATTCCATATCGCTTAGCTGTGCCTCTTCCGTATTTAACATACAAAGGCCCAAAGCAATCCACCCCCACATGGGTGAAAGGTCTCAAATTGAAGGCTAGTCGGCCTTCAGGCAGCTGACCCATGAGAGGCATCACTGGTTTTGCTCTGAGTCTCTTGCACATAAAGCACTTTGATCTAACACGTTCAACAGCAACACGAATGCAAATGATCCAAGCCCTCTCTCTGATATCCGAAATCGTGGTAGCTGTACCCATATGATAGTTTGCATTGTGGTAATGGTCCACCAGAAGAGTTACCAACGGATGGGTCTTGGGCAAGATGGCTGGATTACGTGAAGCGTAGGAAATATTTGCTTTCTGCACTCTGGAGCCTAACCTTAGTGTTCCTTCTTCATCCATGAATGGTGACAAACTCAAAATAGAACTCGTGGGCCTTAAGCTTCGTTTCGATCGCAGGCAATCAACCTCCTCCGGAAAGGCTTCTTGTTGGATTTTACGAAATAACCAGTTTTCAGCACGGAGAATCTCTGACGGCGTAGCGAAAGGTTCCTTCTCAGTAGCTCGCTTACTTAAAATGTCCCTAAATCGAAGCAGTAGGGCCAACACTCTGATTCCCGAAAACCATCTTGCTCGGAATCTTGCCTTCAACTCGTCATAAATTCCGAAGGATATTTTTCGATGGTGCATATTTACTGAAAATATAGGGTTTAAATCAATTGCACATACCTTACTAACGACGGCTTTTCCAGGCGTAACTGGCCACTCCAGTAGAGGCCGTTTCAAAAACTCTGGACCTGCAAACCATCTCGTATTTTCAATGCTTGCCTCTAGGTCACACCACCTGGTTCCATCGTCGGCAACGTTGTCCGCAGTTCGAACAAACCACCACTGATGTGCGTTAGTAGTCTCCAAAATCTCCCCAATACGAACTGCCACGAATGTTGGAAATTTAAAGGTCGAAGAACTGATCCACGCCAGCACCGTCTTCGAGTCAGACAGAAAAATAACCTCATCAGCCTGAATCGAATGTGATTTCTTAACTGTTTCTGCTACCCGCACGCCAAGCACAGCCGCCTGCAGCTCCAAACGAGGGACTGACAATTTCTTAACAGGGGCCACCTTCGTCTTTGCCATTGCGATCGCAATTTCCACCTGCCCGTTCTCCTCAAAACGCCAATATGATACGGCAGCAAATGACTTCTCCGATGCATCCACAAAAACGACCAAAGTAATCCTAGAACTTTCTGGTGGGTGTGAACTGTACGCCCGAGGAATCCTTAATTCTTCTATCTGCTTCAGACACTTCATGAAACCTACCCACTGGGATCTCAAGACACCGGATATTGGCTCGTCCCAACTGAAGCCCTCTCGCCAGATTTCTTGCAAAATAACTCGGCCTCGAATGATGAAACAAGATACCAGACCAAGAGGATCAAAAATTCTCATAATGGTTCTTAAAATCTCTCTTTTTGAAATTTCGGCCTTTGGATCGGACATCTTCTTCAGGTATTCATCATCCTTGAGCTTATAAATCAAACAATCCGATGAGGGATTCCAAAACATTCCCAATATCTTGGTGACGTAGCACTCAGATTCATTAGGATCGACGCTCACAAGACTATCCTTAATATTTGCCTCCGGAATCTGATCCAAAAAAGCTCGACTATTCGACTGAAAACCCACCAAATCGAAATTCATGGACTTACAGATTCTTATGGCATCTCTACTAACAGCAACGGCCTCTTCTACTGTGTCGTGGCTATTGAAGTAGTCGTCGACGTAGGTTCGGTTGACTAGCCCATCAACAGCTTCTGGACACTCCTCTCGGAAAAGATTAGCGTGATAATTCTTGACAAATTGTGCGGAAGCAGGGGAGCAACAAGGGCCAAACATCATTACCTGCATAATGTAGACTAACGGCTTTCGAGAAACGTCACCATCCCTCCAGAGTATCCTTTGGCACTGCTGGTCTGCTTCAGTAATTTTGATGCGGTGAAACATCTCCCGAACGTCTGCATTCACAGCAACTCGTCTCTCTCGAAATTTAAAAAGTCCGGCATGAAGAGACACAAGATTATCTGGACCCTTTAAGAGATGTGAGTTCAAGGAAACTCCATGTACCTTAGCAGCAACGTCTGCGACATCCCTTGGCTTCAGTGGCAATTTGTTTTTATTTAAAACGATAAACGTTGGGGCATACCAAACTCTTGCCCATTCCCGATTCAACTCGTCCTCTGAAGCTATCCTAGCGTACCCTTTGTCAATTAGTTGTCGCATGTGCTGATTTTTCCAGTCTAACAAGTCAGGTTTCTTGGCCAAAGATTTCTCTAAGTTAATAAGACGTTTCTCCGCCATAGGATAGCTGTTCGGTAGCTTTACGTCATCTGCTTCCCAAAGTAGACCGATTTCGTAATGATCATCAACATGTCGCAGTGTACGCTGCATTACATCCAAAGCACGGCTGTCTGACTGGCTCACGAAATTTCCACTTGGAGGTCGTACTCCGAATTCCTCGGTTGAAAAATGTTTTTTAACTAGATCATGTAATTCTTCGTCTTGCTTTGTTATTCCATGAAAGTACGAAATCGAAACCCTGCTTGGTGGTTTAACGCAAGCAACTCTGGTTTCGAAATTAGTTTTTCCGAAAACGGTCCAACCAAGAAGCGTCTTAATCGCATGAGGCTCATCATCCTTGCCAGACCTCTGACAACGGCCCACAAGAAGCTTGGCTTGATCTAGGCCCAGCAAAATTTTCGGCTTTGCATTATTCAAGTCTGTAAACGGCAAACCTTTAAGATAGGGGAACGTTATTTGTAGAGCAGCAACGTTGATATTCTGACACGGCAACTCCAAGCCCTTCACTGTATATATGTCCTTCAACATGTGCCGCTTACGTTTATTCACGGCAGAAACACATACGCTCGTACGCATCGAGTCCTCAGTTCTGGATACCCCTTTTGTCCATTGAAGTGTAAGCTGCTCCGGATCACCTTTCAATTCCAAAAAATCGAAAACTTCTCTTTCAACCATCGTGATAGAAGATCCGTCGTCCAAAAAGGCAAATGTGTCCAAAAACTTATCATTATTCCCGTATAAACGGATAGGAACAACTTTGAACATCACAGGAACTTTAGAACCCAAATGCGACGAGTGAATCTGTGGTGGCGGAACAAAAGGTTGAGCAGATAAATTCAATGATGACTTTGGTGATGACGTATGAAGTAGTGGATGATGGCCCTTCACACATCCTCCAACTCCACATAACTTTTTTGGTGAACAACTTCTCCATCTATGAGGGGCTGGGTTCAAACATCTAAAACAGATTTGTTTACTTTTAGCGAAGGCGCACCTTTCATCCACACTCAATGCTTTGAAATCCGGACATTCAATTAATGCGTGTTCGCCCTTTCCACACTTGACGCAAGCACCATCACCGCAAGGAATTGGTTGATGCGTCAGCACTCTACGCGATGCAGTTGAGCTGCTTGCCTTCTCACTAGTTGATGGTTTGGATGCCTTTGATAACTCAGGAGGTAGGTCATATAGCTTCTCAGTGAGGAAAGTTGAGAAATCTTCCAGATTTGAGTGAAGCTTCTTTGACTTTCGCTTTTGCCAGTCATGGTAAAGACCAGGGGACAACTTGCTTGAAAGATCCGTCAAAACATAGTTGTTATCAAGTTCCCTACTTAATTCCATCGACTTTATATCTGCGACAAACCCATTTAGCATCACAGCCCACTGACGAAGTTTCGGGTCACTACCTGAGCTCAATGCTGGCAACCGTAGTAGATTCGTAGTGAGACTGTGCACCAAAACATCTGGCCTACCAAAAATCGCTCGTAACGAGTTCATAATTGCGTCTGCGTCCGATGAATATCTCAAACGATCGCTCACCAAATTATAGGCCTCACCTGTTAGTGCCTTCCTAAGACGCGCAACATTCTCCTTATCATTATATCTGCCCTCTAAAGTGGTTGACCTAAACACGGACTCAAAATAAGGCCATTCCTTCTTGTCATGCCCCGAGAAAGACGGCAAGTCCTGCACCTGGCTACGATTTAAAATCGTCAGTAAATTTGCCATATCCAACTGATGGCACGAACTGTCATGTGAATTGCCGTCATGACTCGATTTCTCTTTGTTCTGGAAACTATCCACGTGTGCTGGCTTAAGAGACAAAGGAGTGGAGTGAGCAGCAGAGGAACCTACCAAAATCTCTCGATGTCTGCAATCAATCTTTCGGATTGCCTCTAACCTATCACTGGTAAGTTTCTTTGTCTTCACAGACTCGGCAAGACCTATAACCTGTTGGACTGGAACCGACGATGCTGTAACTAGCTGCATCTTGAGCTTGTCCATCTCAACTTTCAGTCTGTAAATTTCCTTTTCTCGCTCTTCTACAGTCGACTGAGCTACCCTAGCCGCCTCAATCAAGGCATCGACGGAAGATAAAACCTGAGAATCAGCATCTCTGTCCACATCTGCGTTGCCTGCAACTCCTTCTTTGCTTTTACCTGCTTGCATAGTCTCCTCGCAATCATTCGAATTGCAAAACCAGGGAGTCTCTGTATCAAACAAAGAAGGGTTGAATTTGGCACACGTGTAGTGCCACCAGCGTTTACAGGTTTCACACGAAACCATTTCGTCGTCATCGGGCAAACGACAATTTGTTGCGGCGCAGCTATGTTGCACATCGGTTGGCATCGTGCAAAAGAAATCCAAAGGAACAAGAGGATCTATAAAATAAAATTGTGTTGGTCCGCGGTTCTTCGATGAAATCTCGTCTTTCCCAAATAAAAATCGTATCTCCAATAGGAAACAATTTCAAGGATTTTATTTTCTAAATAAAATGAGATTAATACAAAACTAGAAAAATTATACTAAACTTACATAGGTAAAACAATTTAACCTGCAGCCAACCTCGTGTAAACTTTTCTTCTTGCTAATATTTCCTTTTACTATGAAATTAATATAAATACAGTGGAATAATGTTAGTTAACAATTAGAATTTCCTCAAAAAATATAACTATGTAACTTACTTATTCTTATTATCTAGAGATATTTAACTCAATCTCTACTATCGCCGCCAACCTCGTGGGATAACTTTTCTAAATTTACTTTAAAATGGAAGCTGACGTAGCTTCTCGAACTTTTTCTTTTGACGTTTCGAAGTTTTCCCAAAATACTCAGCCTTATGTCATTATAGTTTTCTATCATGATAGTTTGGTATCATGAAAACTATAATTGCAGAAAACTATCATGATAGAAAACTATCATGATAAAAAACTATCATGACAGAAAAACTATCATGATAGAAAACTATCATGACAGAAAACTATCATGATAGAAAACAATCATGATAAGAAACTATCATGATAGAAAACTATCATGATAGAAAACTATCATGATAGAAAACTATCATGATAGAAAACTATCATGATAGAAAACTATCATGATAGAAAACTATCATGACAGAAAACAATCATGATAGAAAACTATCATGATAGAAAACTATCATGATAGAAAACTATCATGACAGAAAACTATCATGATAGAAAACTATCATGATAGAAAACTATCATGATAGAAAACTATCATGACAGAAAACAATCATGATAGAAAACTATCATGATAGAAAACTATCATGATAGAAAACTATCATGATAAAAAACTATCATGATAGAAAACTATCATGATAGAAAACTATCATGATAGAAAACTATCATGATAGAAAACTATCATGATAGAAAACTATCATGACAGAAAACAATCATGATAGAAAACTATCATGATAGAAAACTATCATGATAGAAAACTATCATGACAGAAAACTATCATGATAGAAAACTATCATGATAGAAAACTATCATGATAGAAAACTATCATGATAGAAAACTATCATGACAGAAAACAATCATGATAGAAAACTATCATGATAGAAAACTATCATGATAGAAAACTATCATGACAGAAAACTATCATGATAGAAAACAATCATGATAAGAAACTATCATGATAGAAAACTATCATGATAGAAAACTATCATGATAGAAAACTATCATGATAGAAAACTATCATGATAGAAAACTATCATGATAGAAAACTATCATGACAGAAAACAATCATGATAGAAAACTATCATGATAGAAAACTATCATGATAGAAAACTATCATGATAAAAAACTATCATGATAGAAAACTATCATGATAGAAAACTATCATGATAGAAAACCATCATGACAGAAAACTATCATGATAGAAAACTATCATGATAGAAAACTATCATGACAGCAAACTATCATGATAGAAAACTATCATGACAGAAAACTATCATGATAGAAAACTATCATGATAGAAAACTATCATGACAGAAAACTATCATGATAGAAAACTATCATGAAAGAAAACTATCATGATAAAAAACTATCATGATAGAAAACTATCCTGACAGAAAACTATTATGATAGAAAACTATCATGATAGAAAACTATCATGACAGAAAACTATCATGATAGAAAACTATCATGACAGAAAACTATTATGACAGAAAACTATCATGATAGTTTGGTATCATGAAAACTATAATTGCAGAAAACTATCATGATAGAAAACTATCATGATAAAAAACTATCATGATAGAAAACTTTCATGACAGAAAAACTATCATGATAGAAAACTATCATGACAGAAAACTATCATGATAGAAAACAATCATGATAAGAAACTATCATGATAGAAAACTATCATGATAGAAAACTATCATGATAGAAAACTATCATGATAGAAAACTATCATGATAGAAAACTATCTTGACAGAAAACAATCATGATAGAAAACTATCATGAAATAAAACTATCATGATAAAATACTATCATGATAGAAAACTATCATGATAAAAAACTATCATGATAGAAAACCATCATGACAGAAAACTATCATGATAGAAAACTATCATGAAAGAAAACTATCATGATAAAAAACTATCATGATAGAAAACTATCCTGACAGAAAACTATCATGATAGAAAACTATCATGATAGAAAACTATCATGATAGAAAACTATCATGACAGAAAACTATCATGATAGAAAACTATCATGATAGAAAACTATCATGATAGAAAACTATCATGACAGAAAACTATCATGACAGAAAAAACTATCATGATAGAAAACTATCATGATAGAAAACTATCATGATAGAAAACAATCATGATAGAAAACTTTCATGACAGAAAACTACCATGATAGAGAACTATCATGACAGAAAACTGTCAGAAAGAAAATTATCATGATAGAAAACTGTCATAATAGAAAACTATCATGATAGAAAACTATCATGATAGAAAACTATCATAACAGAAAACTATCATGATAGGAAACTATCATGATAGAAAACTATCATGACAGAAAACTATCATGATAGAAAACTATCATGACAGAAAACTATCATGATAGAAAACTATCATGATAGAAAATTTTCATGACAGAAGACTATCATGATAGAAAACTATCATGATAAAAAACTATCATGATAGAAAACTATCCTGACAGAAAACTATCATGATAGAAAACTATCATGATAGAAAACTATCATGATAGAAAACTATCATGACAGAAAACTATCATGATAGAAAACTATCATGAAAGAAAATTTTCATGACAGAAAACTATCATGATAGAAAACTATCATGATAATTTTTTAATTATTAAAATATTAAAATACGTTGAAAAAAAACTATTGGTAGAGTGATGCTTGGGGATGGTTGTTGGATGCAGCGGTGTTGGTGTGGTTGGTGTTGGAGTTGGTGGAGAATCTTCGAGGTAGCGAACCTGCTTCAATCAATCAATTTGATTCGAGTAACCAATCCAATGGGCATTTTTTTTTTTTCACAAGCACTTGGGTGAGGATTTTTTTATTTTAGGGTGCTCTTATGTCTTTTTTTTCGCTTTTTTCTGTTAAGTTCGGTTGCATGCGGGTCGTGGGGGGGGGGGGGGGTATGGGTACTTTTGTTCACGTGGGTGTTTTTTTTTTGTAATGTATTCTAGGCTTTTGGCTATGCAGTCTGGTTTTTTTTCTTCTTTTTTTTTTTGGGGGGGCTTTCGGGGTTTGGCGAATACCTTTTGTAATTTGATCGTTAGCCGTTAGGATATTATAGATATATTAATGTGTTTTTGGGCACAGTGATCGTTTTTTTTTTTTTGCACGCACAAAGGGTTTTTTTTTGTTTGTTACGCACGATTTTGATACGCTAAAATTTATGCGAATAAATCATTTAGTTTTAGATATCGAGTTTTGGATTATTTTGTGGTTTATCGCTTTTCTAGCGAACTATTTCGCACAACTCGGTTGTTTTTTGTCCGCACTAATGCAAATTTTGGTGAATTATTGTAATTTAAACAAATACATAGTATGGTCAAAAAAAAAAAACACGAACAAAAAAAATATGCCAAAAAAACTTTGTATTTTACCACGCCACGGCAAGCAATCAAAATTTCCGAAACAAAAGAGAGCGAGTCGCGGCAATCCTGGCCTTTTATAGCCCGTCGACAACCCTAGCCGCGTCATGTATTTTCGAAAACTTTCGAAAGAGAGCCAACCTATGATAATGGCGCCTAGAAGGTTTCCGACGATGCTGTTTCTAGACGAATTTTGATCAAAATATCACGTATTGGGTTTCAAAAATCATTTTTGAATTTTTCAAAAATAGATGTGATATTTCCTTTTATTTATGGTCAAAATCCGCACAGAAAAACACCACCGGAAATACTTCCATCATAGAAGTTTCTAGTTAGATTGTCTGTATTGGTGTCATTACAAACCAAGCCGAAGTTTATTGTCGTCTCTTTTCTTTTCTCTTAATTTCGGTTTCTCATTCGAAGCAAATGGATGACGATAATTATTGAGAACACAATCGGTGGAATAAAATGTCGAATCTCCATTTCGCAATCTCTTCCGGCAGTTTAAACCTATACCTAATACTCACACTCAACGAAAGACACCTTCCACACCTATTTCACCAATGCGTTCCACAGATTTACTTAATTTATTTGCACACAGATTTGAAGGTTCGAATCTAGGATACAGGAAACGATATTCTCAAACTGTGACTGTTGGTCGTTACTTAATCTGAATCATTATACATTTGAAAATAAAAAAAAACAAATAGTTCGCCACAAACTATCATGATAGAAAACTATCCTGACAGAAAACTATCATGATAGAAAACTATCATGATAGAAAATTTTCATGACAGAAAACTATCATGATAGAAAACTATCATGATAAGAAACTATCATGATAGAAAACTATCCTGACAGAAAACTATCATGATAGAAAACTATCATGATAGAAAACTATCATGATAGAAAACTATCATGACAGAAATTTATCATGACAGAAAAAACTATCATGATAGAAAACTATCATGATAGAAAACTATCATGATAGAAAACAATCATGATAGAAAAATTTCATGACAGAAAACTACCATGATAGAGAACTATCATGACAGAAAACTGTCAGATAGAAAATTATCATGATAGAAAACTGTCATAATAGAAAACTATCATGATAGAAAACTATCATGATAGAAAACTATCATAACAGAAAACTATCATGATAGAAAACTATCATGACAGAAAACTATCATGATAGAAAACTATCATGACAGAAAACTATCATGACAGAAAAAACTATCATGATAGAAAACTATCATGATAGAAAACTATCATGATAGAAAACTATCATGACAGAAAACTATCATGACAGAAAAAACTATCATGATAGAAAACTATCATGATAGAAAACTATCATGACAGAAAACTTTCATGATAGAAAACTATCATGATAGAAAACTATCATGATAGAAAACTATCATGCCAGAAAACTATTATGACAGAAAACTATCATGATAGAAAACTATCATGATAGAAAACTATCATGACAGAAAACTATCATGATAGAAAACTATCATGACAGAAAACTATCATGATAGAAAACTATCATGATAGAAAACTATCATGACAGAAAACTATCATGATAGAAAACTATCATGATAGAAAACTATCATGATAGAAAACTATCATGATAAAAAACTATCATAATAGAAAACTATCTTGAAAGAAAACTATCATGATAAAAAACTATCATGATAGAAAACGATCATGATAGAAAACTATCATGACAGAAAACTATCATGATAGAAAACTATCATGATAGAAAACTATCATGATAGAAAACTATCATGACAGAAAACTATCATGATAGAAAACTATCATGATAGAAAACTATCATGATAGAAAACTATCATGACAGAAAACTATTATGATAGAAAACTATCATGATAGAAAACTATCATGACAGAAAACTATCATGATAGAAAACTATCATGATAGAAAACTATCATGATAGAAAACTATCATGATAAAAAACTATCATAATAGAAAACTATCTTGAAAGAAAACTATCATGATAAAAAACTATCATGATAGAAAACGATCATGATAGAAAACTATCATGACAGAAAACTATCATGATAGAAAACTATCATGATAGAAAACTATCATGATAGAAAACTATCATGCTAGAAAACTATTATGATAGAAAACTATCATGACAGAAAACTATCATGATAGAAAACTATCATGACAGAAAACTATCATGATAGAAAACTATCATGATAGAAAACTATCATGATAGAAAACTATCATGACAGAAAACTATCATGACAGAAAACTATCATGATAGAAAACTATCATGATAGAAAACTACCATGATAGAGAACTATCATGACAGAAAACTGTCAGATAGAAAATTATCATGATAGAAAACTGTCATAATAGAAAACTATCATGATAGAAAACTATCATGATAGAAAACTATCATAACAGAAAACTATCATGATAGAAAACTATCATGACAGAAAACCATCATGATAGAAAACTAACATGACAGAAAACTATCATGATAGAAAACTGTTATGACAGAAAACTAGAAATAGAAAACTATCATGATAGAAAACTATCATGATAGAAAACTATCATGACAGAAAACTATCCTGACAGAAAAAACTATCATGATAGAAAACTATTATGATAGAAAACTATCATGATAGAAAACAATCATGATAGAAAACTTTCATGACAGAAAACTACCATGATAGAGAACTATCATGACAGAAAACTGTCAGAAAGAAAATTATCATGATAGAAAACTGTCATAATAGAAAACTATCATGATAGAAAACTATCATGATAGAAAACTATCATAACAGAAAACTATCATGATAGAAAACTATCATGACAGAAAACTATCATGATAGAAAACTATCATGACAGAAAACTATCATGATAGAAAACTATCATGATAGAAAATTTTCATGACAGAAAACTATCATAATAGAAAACTATCATGATAAAAAACTATCATGATAGAAAACTATCCTGACAGAAAACTATCATGATAGAAAACTATCATGATAGAAAACTATCATGATAGAAAACTATCGTGACAGAAAACTATCATGATAGAAAACTATCATGATAGAAAATTTTCATGACAGAAAACTATCATGATAGAAAACTATCATGATAAAAAACTATCATGATAGAAAACTATCCTGACAGAAAACTATCATGATAGAAAACTATCATGATAGAAAATTTTCATGACAGAAAACTATCATGATAGAAAACTATCATGATAGAAAACTATCATGATAGAAAACTATCATGATAGAAAACAATCATGATAGAAAACTTTCATGACAGAAAACTACCATGATAGAGAACTATCATGACAGAAAACTGTCAGAAAGAAAATTATCATGATAGAAAACTGTCATAATAGAAAACTATCATGATAGAAAACTATCATGACAGAAAACTATCATGACAGAAAAAACTATCAAGATAAAAAACTATCATGATAGAAAACTATCATGATAGAAAACAATCATGACAGAAAACTTTCATGACAGAAAACTACCATGATAGAGAACTATCATGACAGAAAACTGTCAGATAGAAAATTATCATGATAGAAAACTGTCATAATAGAAAACTATCATGATAGAAAACTATCATGATAGAAAACTATCATAACAGAAAACTATCATGATAGAAAACTATCATGACAGAAAACTATCATGATAGAAAACTATCATGACAGAAAACTATCATGACAGAAAAAACTATCATGATAGAAAACTATCATGATAGAAAACTATCATGATAGAAAACTATCATGACAGAAAACTATCATGACAGAAAAAACTATCATGATAGAAAACTATCATGATAGAAAACTATCATGACAGAAAACTTTCATGATAGAAAACTATCATGATAGAAAACTATCATGATAGAAAACTATCATGCCAGAAAACTATTATGACAGAAAACTATCATGATAGAAAACTATCATGATAGAAAACTATCATGACAGAAAACTATCATGATAGAAAACTATCATGACAGAAAACTATCATGATAGAAAACTATCATGATAGAAAACTATCATGACAGAAAACTATCATGATAGAAAACTATCATGATAGAAAACTATCATGATAGAAAACTATCATGATAAAAAACTATCATAATAGAAAACTATCTTGAAAGAAAACTATCATGATAAAAAACTATCATGATAGAAAACGATCATGATAGAAAACTATCATGACAGAAAACTATCATGATAGAAAACTATCATGATAGAAAACTATCATGATAGAAAACTATCATGACAGAAAACTATCATGATAGAAAACTATCATGATAGAAAACTATCATGATAGAAAACTATCATGACAGAAAACTATTATGATAGAAAACTATCATGATAGAAAACTATCATGACAGAAAACTATCATGATAGAAAACTATCATGATAGAAAACTATCATGATAGAAAACTATCATGATAAAAAACTATCATAATAGAAAACTATCTTGAAAGAAAACTATCATGATAAAAAACTATCATGATAGAAAACGATCATGATAGAAAACTATCATGACAGAAAACTATCATGATAGAAAACTATCATGATAGAAAACTATCATGATAGAAAACTATCATGCTAGAAAACTATTATGATAGAAAACTATCATGACAGAAAACTATCATGATAGAAAACTATCATGACAGAAAACTATCATGATAGAAAACTATCATGATAGAAAACTATCATGATAGAAAACTATCATGACAGAAAACTATCATGACAGAAAACTATCATGATAGAAAACTATCATGATAGAAAACTACCATGATAGAGAACTATCATGACAGAAAACTGTCAGATAGAAAATTATCATGATAGAAAACTGTCATAATAGAAAACTATCATGATAGAAAACTATCATGATAGAAAACTATCATAACAGAAAACTATCATGATAGAAAACTATCATGACAGAAAACCATCATGATAGAAAACTAACATGACAGAAAACTATCATGATAGAAAACTGTTATGACAGAAAACTAGAAATAGAAAACTATCATGATAGAAAACTATCATGATAGAAAACTATCATGACAGAAAACTATCCTGACAGAAAAAACTATCATGATAGAAAACTATTATGATAGAAAACTATCATGATAGAAAACAATCATGATAGAAAACTTTCATGACAGAAAACTACCATGATAGAGAACTATCATGACAGAAAACTGTCAGAAAGAAAATTATCATGATAGAAAACTGTCATAATAGAAAACTATCATGATAGAAAACTATCATGATAGAAAACTATCATAACAGAAAACTATCATGATAGAAAACTATCATGACAGAAAACTATCATGATAGAAAACTATCATGACAGAAAACTATCATGATAGAAAACTATCATGATAGAAAATTTTCATGACAGAAAACTATCATAATAGAAAACTATCATGATAAAAAACTATCATGATAGAAAACTATCCTGACAGAAAACTATCATGATAGAAAACTATCATGATAGAAAACTATCATGATAGAAAACTATCGTGACAGAAAACTATCATGATAGAAAACTATCATGATAGAAAATTTTCATGACAGAAAACTATCATGATAGAAAACTATCATGATAAAAAACTATCATGATAGAAAACTATCCTGACAGAAAACTATCATGATAGAAAACTATCATGATAGAAAATTTTCATGACAGAAAACTATCATGATAGAAAACTATCATGATAGAAAACTATCATGATAGAAAACTATCATGATAGAAAACAATCATGATAGAAAACTTTCATGACAGAAAACTACCATGATAGAGAACTATCATGACAGAAAACTGTCAGAAAGAAAATTATCATGATAGAAAACTGTCATAATAGAAAACTATCATGATAGAAAACTATCATGACAGAAAACTATCATGACAGAAAAAACTATCATGATAAAAAACTATCATGATAGAAAACTATCATGATAGAAAACAATCATGACAGAAAACTTTCATGACAGAAAACTACCATGATAGAGAACTATCATGACAGAAAACTGTCAGATAGAAAATTATCATGATAGAAAACTGTCATAATAGAAAACTATCATGATAGAAAACTATCATGACAGAAAACTATCATGATAGAAAACTAACATGACAGAAAACTATCATGATAGAAAACTGTTATGACAGAAAACTAGAAATAGAAAACTATCATGATAGAAAACTATCATGATAGAAAACAATCATGACAGAAAACTATCATGACAGAAAAAACTATCATGATAGAAAACTATCATGATAGAAAACTATCATGATAGAAAACAATCATGATAGAAAACTATCATGATAGAAAACTACCATGATAGAGAACTATCATGACAGAAAACTGTCAGAAAGAAAATTATCATGATAGAAAACTGTCATAATAGAAAACTATCATGATAGAAAACTATCATGATAGAAAACTATCATAACAGAAAACCATCATGATAGAAAACTATCATGACAGAAAACTATCATGATAGAATACTATCATGACAGAAAATTATCATGATAGAAAACTATCATGATAGAAAATGTTCATGACAGAAAAAATTAAATAAATGATAGAAAACTATCATGATAGAAAACTATCATGATAGAAAACTATCATGACAGAAAAAACTATCATGATAGAAAACTATCATGATAAAAAACTATCATGATAGAAAACTATCCTGACAGAAAACTATCATGATAGAAAACTATCATGATAGAAAACTATCATGATAGAAAACTATCATGACAGAAAACTATCATGACAGAAAAAACTATCATGATAGAAAACTATCATGATAGAAAACTATCATGACAGAAAACTATCATGACAGAAAAAACTATCATGATAGAAAACTATCATGATAGAATACTACCATGACAGAAAACTTTCATGATAGAAAACTATCATGATAGAAAACTATCATGATAGAAAACTATCATGACAGAAAACTATTATGACAGAAAACTATCATGATAGAAAACTATCATGATAGAAAACTATCATGACAGAAAACTATCATGATAGAAAACTATCATGATAGAAAAACTATCATGATAGAAAACTATCATGATAGAAAACTATCATGATAGATAGCTTTCATGACAGAAAACTATCATGATAGAAAACTATCATGATAGAAAACTATCATGACAGAAAACTATCATGATAGAAAACTATCATGATAGAAAACTATCATGACAGAAAACTATCATGATAGAAAACTATCATGATAGAAAACTATCATGATAGAAAACTATCATGACAGAAAACTATCATGATAGAAAACTACATGATAGAAAACTGTCATGATAGAAAACTATCATGACAGAAAACTATTATGATAGAAAACTATCATGATAGAAAACTATCATGACAGAAAACTATCATGATAAAAACTATCATGATAGAAAACTATCATGATAGAAAACTATCATGACAGAAAACTTTCATGATAGAAAACTATCATGAAAGAAAACTATCATGACAGAAAACTATCATGATAGAAAACTATCATGATAGAAAACTATCATGATAGAAAACTATCATGACAGGAAACTATCATGATAGAAAACTATCATGATAGAAAACTATCATGATAGAAAATTATCATGACAGAAAACTATCATGATAGAAAACTATCATGATAGAAAACTATAATGACAGAAAACTATCATGATAGAAAACTATCATGATAGAAAACTATCATGATAGAAAACTATCATGAAAGAAAACTATCATGATAGAAAACTATCATGATAGAAAACTATCATGACAGAAAACTATCATGATAGAAAACTATCATGATAGAAAACTATCATGATAGAAAACTATCATGACAGAAAACTATCATGATAGAAAACTAACATGACAGAAAACTATCATGATAGAAAACTATCATGATAGAAAATTATCATGACAGAAAACTATCATGATAGAAAACTATCATGATAGAAAACTATAATGACAGAAAACTATCATGATAGAAAACTATCATGATAGAAAACTATCATGATAGAAAACTATCATGACAGGAAACTATCATGATAGAAAACTATCATGATAGAAAACTATCATGATAGAAAACTATCATGACAGAAAACTATCATGATAGAAAACTATCATGATAGAAAACTATAATGACAGAAAACTATCATGATAGAAAACTATCATGATAGAAAATTATCATGACAGAAAACTATCATGATAGAAAACTATCATGATAGAAAACTATAATGACAGAAAACTATCATGATAGAAAACTATCATGATAGAAAACTATCATGATAGAAAACTATCATGATAGAAAACTATCATGACAGAAAACTATCATGATAGAAAACTAACATGACAGAAAACTATCATGATAGAAAACTGTTATGACAGAAAACTAGAAATAGAAAACTATCATGATAGAAAACTATCATGATAGAAAACTATCATGATAGAAAACTATCATGACAGAAAACTATCATGATAGAAAACTATCATGATAGAAAACTATCATGATAGAAAACTATCATGACAGAAAACTATCATGATAGAAAACTAACATGACAGAAAACTATCATGATAGAAAACTGTTATGACAGAAAACTAGAAATAGAAAACTATCATGATAGAAAACTATCATGATAGAAAACTATCATGATAGAAAACTATCATGACAGAAAACTATCATGATAGAAAACTATCATGATAGAAAACTATCATGATAGAAAACTGTTATGACAGAAAACTAGAAATAGAAAACTATCATGATAGAAAATTATCATGACAGAAAAAACTATCATGACAGAAAAAACTATCATGACAGAAAACTATGATGATAGAAAACTATCATGATAGAAAACTATGATGATAGAAAACTATCACGACAGAAAACTATCATGATAGAAAACTATCATGATAGAAAACTATCATGACAGAAAACTATCATGATAGAAAACTATCATGACAGAAAACTATCATGATAGAAAACTATCATGACAGAAAACTATCATGATAGAAAACTATCATGATAGAAAACTATCATGATAAAAATCTATCATGACAGAAAACTATTATGAAAGAAAACTATCATGATAAAAAACTATCATGATAGAAAACTATCATGATAGAAAACTATCATGACAGAAAAAAACTATCACAATAGAAAACTATCATGATAGAAAACTATCATGATAGAAAACTATCGTGATAGAAAACTATCATGACAGAAAACTATCATGATAGAAAGCTATCATGATAGAAAACTATCATGACAGAAAACTATCATGATAGAAAACTATCATGACAGAAAACTATCATGATAGAAAACTATCATGATAGAAAACTATCATGATAGAAAACTATAATGACAGAAAACTATCATGACAGAAATCTATGATGATAGAAAACTATCATGATAGAAAACTATGATGATAGAAAACTATCACGACAGAAAACTATCATGATAGAAAACTATCATGATAGAAAACTATCATGACAGAAAACTATCATGATAGAAAACTATCATGACAGAAAACTATCATGATAGAAAACTATCATGACAGAAAACTATCATGATAGAAAACTATCATGACAGAAAACTATCATGATAGAAAACTATCACGACAGAAAACTATCATGATAGAACTCTATCATGATAGAAAACTATCATGACAGAAAACTATCATGATAGAAAACTATCATGATAGAAAACTATCATGACAGAAAACTATCATGATAGAAAACTATCATGACAGAAAACTATCATGATAGAAAACTATCATGATAGAAAACTATCATGATAGAAAACTATCATGATAGAAAACTATCGTGATAGAAAACTATCATGACAGAAAACTATCATGATAGAAAGCTATCATGATAGAAAACTATCATGACAGAAAACTATCATGATAGAAAACTATCATGACAGAAAACTATCATGATAGAAAACTATCATGATAGAAAACTATCATGATAGAAAACTATAATGACAGAAAACTATCATGACAGAAATCTATGATGATAGAAAACTATCATGATAGAAAACTATGATGATAGAAAACTATCACGACAGAAAACTATCATGATAGAAAACTATCATGATAGAAAACTATCATGACAGAAAACTATCATGATAGAAAACTATCATGACAGAAAACTATCATGATAGAAAACTATCATGACAGAAAACTATCATGATAGAAAACTATCATGATAGAAAACTATCATGACAGAAAACTATCATGATAGAAAACTATCGTGATAGAAAACTATCATGACAGAAAACTATCATGATAGAAAGCTATCATGATAGAAAACTATCATGATAGAAAACTATCATGATAGAAAACTATCATGACAGAAAACTATCATGATAGAAAACTATCATGATAGAAAACTGTCATGATAGAAAACTATCATGACAGAAAACTATTATGATAGAAAACTATCATGATAGAAAACTATCATGACAGAAAACTATCATGATAAAAACTATCATGATAGAAAACTATCATGATAGAAAACTATCATGACAGAAAACTTTCATGATAGAAAACTATCATGAAAGAAAACTATCATGACAGAAAACTATCATGATAGAAAACTATCATGATAGAAAACTATCATGATAGAAAACTATCATGACAGGAAACTATCATGATAGAAAACTATCATGATAGAAAACTATCATGATAGAAAATTATCATGACAGAAAACTATCATGATAGAAAACTATCATGATAGAAAACTATAATGACAGAAAACTATCATGATAGAAAACTATCATGATAGAAAACTATCATGATAGAAAACTATCATGAAAGAAAACTATCATGATAGAAAACTATCATGATAGAAAACTATCATGACAGAAAACTATCATGATAGAAAACTATCATGATAGAAAACTATCATGATAGAAAACTATCATGACAGAAAACTATCATGATAGAAAACTAACATGACAGAAAACTATCATGATAGAAAACTATCATGATAGAAAATTATCATGACAGAAAACTATCATGATAGAAAACTATCATGATAGAAAACTATAATGACAGAAAACTATCATGATAGAAAACTATCATGATAGAAAACTATCATGATAGAAAACTATCATGACAGGAAACTATCATGATAGAAAACTATCATGATAGAAAACTATCATGATAGAAAACTATCATGACAGAAAACTATCATGATAGAAAACTATCATGATAGAAAACTATAATGACAGAAAACTATCATGATAGAAAACTATCATGATAGAAAATTATCATGACAGAAAACTATCATGATAGAAAACTATCATGATAGAAAACTATAATGACAGAAAACTATCATGATAGAAAACTATCATGATAGAAAACTATCATGATAGAAAACTATCATGATAGAAAACTATCATGACAGAAAACTATCATGATAGAAAACTAACATGACAGAAAACTATCATGATAGAAAACTGTTATGACAGAAAACTAGAAATAGAAAACTATCATGATAGAAAACTATCATGATAGAAAACTATCATGATAGAAAACTATCATGACAGAAAACTATCATGATAGAAAACTATCATGATAGAAAACTATCATGATAGAAAACTATCATGACAGAAAACTATCATGATAGAAAACTAACATGACAGAAAACTATCATGATAGAAAACTGTTATGACAGAAAACTAGAAATAGAAAACTATCATGATAGAAAACTATCATGATAGAAAACTATCATGATAGAAAACTATCATGACAGAAAACTATCATGATAGAAAACTATCATGATAGAAAACTATCATGATAGAAAACTGTTATGACAGAAAACTAGAAATAGAAAACTATCATGATAGAAAATTATCATGACAGAAAAAACTATCATGACAGAAAAAACTATCATGACAGAAAACTATGATGATAGAAAACTATCATGATAGAAAACTATGATGATAGAAAACTATCACGACAGAAAACTATCATGAGAAAACTATCATGATAGAAAACTATCATGACAGAAAACTATCATGATAGAAAACTATCATGACAGAAAACTATCATGATAGAAAACTATCATGACAGAAAACTATCATGATAGAAAACTATCATGATAGAAAACTATCATGATAAAAATCTATCATGACAGAAAACTATTATGAAAGAAAACTATCATGATAAAAAACTATCATGATAGAAAACTATCATGATAGAAAAACTATCATGACAGAAAAAAACTATCACAATAGAAAACTATCATGATAGAAAACTATCATGATAGAAAACTATCGTGATAGAAAACTATCATGACAGAAAACTATCATGATAGAAAGCTATCATGATAGAAAACTATCATGACAGAAAACTATCATGATAGAAAACTATCATGACAGAAAACTATCATGATAGAAAACTATCATGATAGAAAACTATCATGATAGAAAACTATAATGACAGAAAACTATCATGACAGAAATCTATGATGATAGAAAACTATCATGATAGAAAACTATGATGATAGAAAACTATCACGACAGAAAACTATCATGATAGAAAACTATCATGATAGAAAACTATCATGACAGAAAACTATCATGATAGAAAACTATCATGACAGAAAACTATCATGATAGAAAACTATCATGACAGAAAACTATCATGATAGAAAACTATCATGACAGAAAACTATCATGATAGAAAACTATCACGACAGAAAACTATCATGATAGAACTCTATCATGATAGAAAACTATCATGACAGAAAACTATCATGATAGAAAACTATCATGATAGAAAACTATCATGATAGAAAACTATCATGATAGAAAACTATCATGACAGAAAACTATCATGATAGAAAACTATCATGCATGTTTGCATGTTGCATGTAGCATGTTGCATGTTGCATGTTGCATGTTGCATGTTGCATGTTGCATGTTGCATGTTGCATGTTGCATGTTGCATGTTGCATGTTGCATGTTGCATGTTGCATGTTGCATGTTGCATGTTGCATGTTGCATGTTGCATGTTGCATGTTGCATGTTGCATGTTGCATGTTGCATGTTGCATGTTGCATGTTGCATTTGCATGTTGCATGTTGCATGTTGCATGTTGCATGTTGCATGTTGCTGTTGCATGTTGCATGTTGCATGTTGCATGTTGCATGTTGCATGTTGCATGTTGCATGTTGCATGTTGCATGTTGCATGTTGCATGTTGCATGTTGCATGTTGCATGTTGCATGTTGCATGTTGCATGTTGCATGTTGCTGTTGCATGTTGCATGTTGCATGTTGCATGTTGCTGTTGCATGTTGCATGTTGCATGTTGCATGTTTGCATGTTGCATGTTGCATGTTGCATGTTGCATGTTGCATGTTGCATGTTGCATGTTGCATGTTGCATGTTGCATGTTGCATGTTGCATGTTGCATGTTGCATGTTGCATGTTGCATGTTGCATGTTGCATGTTGCATGTTGCATGTTGCATGTTGCATGTTGCATGTTGCATGTTGCATGTTGCATGTTGCATGTTGCATGTGAGTTGCATGTTGCATGTTGCATGTTGCATGTTGCATGTTGCATGTTGCATGTTGCATGTTGCATGTTGCATGTTGCATGTTGCATGTTGCATGTTGCATGTTGCATGTTGCATGTTGCATGTTGCATGTTGCATGTTGCATGTTGCATGTTGCATGTTGCATGTTGCATGTTGCATGTTGCATGTTGCATGTTGCATGTTGCATGTTGCATGTTGCATGTTGCATGTTGCATGTTGCATGTTGCATGTTGCATGTTGCATGTTGCATGTTGCATGTTGCATGTTGCATGTTGCATGTTGCATGTTGCATGTTGCATGTTGCATGTTGCATGTTGCATGTTGCATGTTGCATGTTGCATGTTGCATGTTGCATGTTGCATGTTGCATGTTGCATGTTGCATGTTGCATGTTGCATGTTGCATGTTGCATGTTGCATGTTGCATGTTGCATGTTGCATGTTGCATGTTGCATGTTGCATGTTGCATGTTGCATGTTGCATGTTGCATGTTGCATGTTGCATGTTGCATGTTGCATGTTGCATGTTGCATGTTGCATGTTGCATGTTGCATGTTGCATGTTGCATGTTGCATGTTGCATGTTGCATGTTGCATGTTGCATGTGCATGTTGCATGTTGCATGTTGCATGTTGCATGTTGCATGTTGCATGTTGCATGTTGCATGTTGCATGTTGCATGTTGCATGTTGCATGTTGCATGTTGCATGTTGCATGTTGCATGTTGCATGTTGCATGTTGCATGTTGCATGTTGCATGTTGCATGTTGCATGTTGCATGTTGCATGTTGCATGTTGCATGTTGCATGTTGCATGTTGCATGTTGCATGTTGCATGTTGCATGTTGCATGTTGCATGTTGCATGTTGCATGTTGCATGTTGCATGTTGCATGTTGCATGTTGCATGTTGCATGTTGCATGTTGCATGTTGCATGTTGCATGTTGCATGTTGCATGTTGCATGTTGCATGTTGCATGTTGCATGTTGCATGTTGCATGTTGCATGTTGCATGTTGCATGTTGCATGTTGCATGTTGCATGTTGCATGTTGCATGTTGCATGTTGCATGTTGCATGTTGCATGTTGCATGTTGCATGTTGCATGTTGCATGTTGCATGTTGCATGTTGCATGTGCATGTTGCATGTTGCATGTTGCATGTTGCATGTTGCATGTTGCATGTTGCATGTTGCATGTTGCATGTTGCATGTTGCATGTTGCATGTTGCATGTTGCATGTTGCATGTTGCATGTTGCATGTTGCATGTTGCATGTTGCATGTTGCATGTTGCATGTTGCATGTTGCATGTTGCATGTTGCATGTTGCATGTTGCATGTTGCATGTTGCATGTTGCATGTTGCATGTTGCATGTTGCATGTTGCATGTTGCATGTTGCATGTTGCATGTTGCATGTTGCATGTTGCATGTTGCATGTTGCATGTTGCATGTTGCATGTTGCATGTTGCATGTTGCATGTTGCATGTTGCATGTTGCATGTTGCATGTTGCATGTTGCATGTGCATGTTGCATGTTGCATGTTGCATGTTGCATGTTGCATGTTGCATGTTGCATGTTGCATGTTGCATGTTGCATGTTGCATGTTGTGCATGTTGCATGTTGCATGTTGCATGTTGCATGTTGCATGTTGCATGTTGCATGTTGCATGTTGCATGTTGCATGTTGCATGTTGCATGTTGCATGTTGCATGTTGCATGTTGCATGTTGCATGTTGCATGTTGCATGTTGCATGTTGCATGTTGCATGTTGCATGTTGCATGTTGCATGTTGCATGTTGCATGTTGCATGTTGCATGTTGCATGTTGCATGTTGCATGTGCATGTTGCATGTTGCATGTTGCATGTTGCATGTTGCATGTTGCATGTTGCATGTTGCTGTTGCATGTTGCATGTTGCATGTTGCATGTTGCATGTTGCATGTTGCATGTTGCATGTTGCATGTTGCATGTTGCATGTTGCATGTTGCATGTTGCATGTTGCATGTTGCATGTTGCATGTTGCATGTTGCATGTTGCATGTTGCATGTTGCATGTTGCATGTTGCATGTTGCATGTTGCATGTTGCATGTTGCATGTTGCATGTTGCATGTTGCATGTTGCATGTTGCATGTTGCATGTTGCATGTTGCATGTTGCATGTTGCATGTTGCATGTTGCATGTTGCATGTTGCATGTTGCATGTTGCATGTTGCATGTTGCATGTTGCATGTTGCATGTTGCTGTGCATGTTGCATGTTGCATGTTGCATGTTGCATGTTGCATGTTGCATGTTGCATGTTGCATGTTGCATGTTGCATGTTGCATGTTGCATGTTGCATGTTGCATGTTGCATGTTGCATGTTGCATGTTGCATGTTGCATGTTGCATGTTGCATGTTGCATGTTGCATGTTGCATGTTGCATGTTGCATGTTGCATGTTGCATGTTGCATGTTGCATGTTGCATGTTGCATGTTGCATGTTGCATGTTGCATGTTGCATGTTGCATGTTGCATGTTGCATGTTGCATGTTGCATGTTGCATGTTGCATGTTGCATGTTGCATGTTGCATGTTGCATGTTGCATGTTGCATGTTGCATGTTTGCATGTTGCATGTTGCATGTTGCATGTTGCATGTTGCATGTTGCATGTTGCATGTTGCATGTTGCATGTTGCATGTTGCATGTTGCATGTTGCATGTTGCATGTTGCATGTTGCATGTTGCATGTTGCATGTTGCATGTTGCATGTTGCATGTTGCATGTTGCATGTTGCATGTTGCATGTTGCATGTTGCATGTTGCATGTTGCATGTTGCATGTTGCATGTTGCATGTTGCATGTTGCATGTTGCATGTTGCATGTTGCATGTTGCATGTTGCATGTTGCATGTTGCATGTTGCATGTTGCATGTTGCATGTTGCATGTTGCATGTTGCATGTTGCATGTTGCATGTTGCATGTTGCATGTTGCATGTTGCATGTTGCATGTTGCATGTTGCATGTTGCATGTTGCATGTTGCATGTTGCATGTTGCATGTTGCATGTTGCATGTTGCATGTTGCATGTTGCATGTTGCATGTTGCATGTTGCATGTTGCATGTTGCATGTTGCATGTTGCATGTTGCATGTTGCATGTTGCATGTTGCATGTTGCATGTTGCATGTTGCATGTTGCATGTTGCATGTTGCATGTTGCATGTTGCATGTTGCATGTTGCATGTTGCATGTTGCATGTTGCATGTTGCATGTTGCATGTTGCATGTTGCATGTTGCATGTTGCATGTTGCATGTTGCATGTTGCATGTTGCATGTTGCATGTTGCATGTTGCATGTTGCATGTTGCATGTTGCATGTTGCATGTTGCATGTTGCATGTTGCATGTTGCATGTTGCATGTTGCATGTTGCATGTTGCATGTTGCATGTTGCATGTTGCATGTTGCATGTTGCATGTTGCATGTTGCATGTTGCATGTTGCATGTTGCATGTTGCATGTTGCATGTTGCATGTTGCATGTTGCATGTTGCATGTTGCATGTTGCATGTTGCATGTTGCATGTTGCATGTTGCATGTTGCATGTTGCATGTTGCATGTTGCATGTTGCATGTTGCATGTTGCATGTTGCATGTTGCATGTTGCATGTTGCATGTTGCATGTTGCATGTTGCATGTTGCATGTTGCATGTTGCATGTTGCATGTTGCATGTTGCATGTTGCATGTTGCATGTTGCATGTTGCATGTTGCATGTTGCATGTTGCATGTTGCATGTTGCATGTTGCATGTTGCATGTTGCATGTTGCATGTTGCATGTTGCATGTTGCATGTTGCATGTTGCATGTTGCATGTTGCATGTTGCATGTTGCATGTTGCATGTTGCATGTTGCATGTTGCATGTTGCATGTTGCATGTTGCATGTTGCATGTTGCATGTTGCATGTTGCATGTTGCATGTTGCATGTTGCATGTTGCATGTTGCATGTTGCATGTTGCATGTTGCATGTTGCATGTTGCATGTTGCATGTTGCATGTTGCATGTTGCATGTTGCATGTTGCATGTTGCATGTTGCATGTTGCATGTTGCATGTTGCATGTTGCATGTTGCATGTTGCATGTTGCATGTTGCATGTTGCATGTTGCATGTTGCATGTTGCATGTTGCATGTTGCATGTTGCATGTTGCATGTTGCATGTTGCATGTTGCATGTTGCATGTTGCATGTTGCATGTTGCATGTTTGCATGTTGCATGTTGCATGTTGCATGTTGCATGTTGCATGTTGCATGTTGCATGTTGCATGTTGCATGTTGCATGTTGCATGTTGCATGTTGCATGTTGCATGTTGCATGTTGCATGTTGCATGTTGCATGTTGCATGTTGCATGTTGCATGTTGCATGTTGCATGTTGCATGTTGCATGTTGCATGTTGCATGTTGCATGTTGCATGTTTGCATGTTGCATGTTGCATGTTGCATGTTGCATGTTGCATGTTGCATGTTGCATGTTGCATGTTGCATGTTGCATGTTGCATGTTGCATGTTGCATGTTGCATGTTGCATGTTGCATGTTGCATGTTGCATGTTGCATGTTGCATGTTGCATGTTGCATGTTGCATGTTGCATGTTGCATGTTGCATGTTGCATGTTGCATGTTGCATGTTGCATGTTGCATGTTGCATGTTGCATTTGCATGTTGCATGTTGCATGTTGCATGTTGCATGTTGCATGTTGCATGTTGCATGTTGCATGTTGCATGTTGCATGTTGCATGTTGCATGTTGCATGTTGCATGTTGCATGTTGCATGTTGCATGTTGCATGTTGCATGTTGCATGTTGCATGTTGCATGTTGCATGTTGCATGTTGCATGTTGCATGTTGCATGTTGCATGTTGCATGTTGCATGTTGCATGTTGCATGTTGCATGTTGCATGTTGCATGTTGCATGTTGCATGTTGCATGTTGCATGTTGCATGTTGCATGTTGCATGTTGCATGTTGCATGTTGCATGTTGCATGTTGCATGTTGCATGTTGCATGTTGCATGTTGCATGTTGCATGTTGCATGTTGCATGTTGCATGTTGCATGTTGCATGTTGCATGTTGCATGTTGCATGTTGCATGTTGCATGTTGCATGTTGCATGTTGCATGTTGCATGTTGCATGTTGCATGTTGCATGTTGCATGTTGCATGTTGCATGTTGCATGTTGCATGTTGCATGTTGCATGTTGCATGTTGCATGTTGCATGTTGCATGTTGCATGTTGCATGTTGCATGTTGCATGTTGCATGTTGCATGTTGCATGTTGCATGTTGCATGTTGCATGTTGCATTGCATGTTGCATGTTGCATGTTGCATGTTGCATGTTGCATGTTGCATGTTGCATGTTGCATGTTGCATGTTGCATGTTGCATGTTGCATGTTGCATGTTGCATGTTGCATGTTGCATGTTGCATGTTGCATGTTGCATGTTGCATGTTGCATGTTGCATGTTGCATGTTGCATGTTGCATGTTGCATGTTGCATGTTGCATGTTGCATGTTGCATGTTGCATGTTGCATGTTGCATGTTGCATGCATGTTGCATGTTGCATGTTGCATGTTGCATGTTGCATGTTGCATGTTGCATGTTGCATGTTGCATGTTGCATGTTGCATGTTGCATGTTGCATGTTGCATGTTGCATGTTGCATGTTGCATGTTGCATGTTGCATGTTGCATGTTGCATGTTGCATGTTGCATGTTGCATGTTGCATGTTGCATGTTGCATGTTGCATGTTGCATGTTGCATGTTGCATGTTGCATGTTGCATGTTGCATGTTGCATGTTGCATGTTGCATGTTGCATGTTGCATGTTGCATGTTGCATGTTGCATGTTGCATGTTGCATGTTGCATGTTGCATGTTGCATGTTGCATGTTGCATGTTGCATGTTGCATGTTGCATGTTGCATGTTGCATGTTGCATGTTGCATGTTGCATGTTGCATGTTGCATGTTGCATGTTGCATGTTGCATGTTGCATGTTGCATGTTGCATGTTGCATGTTGCATGTTGCATGTTGCATGTTGCATGTTGCATGTTGCATGTTGCATGTTGCATGTTGCATGTTGCATGTTGCATGTTGCATGTTGCATGTTGCATGTTGCATGTTGCATGTTGCATGTTGCATGTTGCATGTTGCATGTTGCATGTTGCATGTTGCATGTTGCATGTTGCATGTTGCATGTTGCATGTTGCATGTTGCATGTTGCATGTTGCATGTTGCATGTTGCATGTTGCATGTTGCATGTTGCATGTTGCATGTTGCATGTTGCATGTTGCATGTTGCATGTTGCATGTTGCATGTTGCATGTTGCATGTTGCATGTTGCATGTTGCATGTTGCATGTTGCATGTTGCATGTTGCATGTTGCATGTTGCATGTTGCATGTTGCATGTTGCATGTTGCATGTTGCATGTTGCATGTTGCATGTTGCATGTTGCATGTTGCATGTTGCATGTTGCATGTTGCATGTTGCATGTTGCATGTTGCATGTTGCATGTTGCATGTTGCATGTTGCATGTTGCATGTTGCATGTTGCATGTTGCATGTTGCATGTTGCATGTTGCATGTTGCATGTTGCATGTTGCATGTTGCATGTTGCATGTTGCATGTTGCATGTTGCATGTTGCATGTTGCATGTTGCATGTTGCATGTTGCATGTTGCATGTTGCATGTTGCATGTTGCATGTTGCATGTTGCATGTTGCATGTTGCATGTTGCATGTTGCATGTTGCATGTTGCATGTTGCATGTTGCATGTTGCATGTTGCATGTTGCATGTTGCATGTTGCATGTTGCATGTTGCATGTTGCATGTTGCATGTTGCATGTTGCATGTTGCATGTTGCATGTTGCATGTTGCATGTTGCATGTTGCATGTTGCATGTTGCATGTTGCATGTTGCATGTTGCATGTTGCATGTTGCATGTTGCATGTTGCATGTTTGCATGTTGCATGTTGCATGTTGCATGTTGCATGTTGCATGTTGCATGTTGCATGTTGCATGTTGCATGTTGCATGTTGCATGTTGCATGTTGCATGTTGCATGTTGCATGTTGCATGTTGCATGTTGCATGTTGCATGTTGCATGTTGCATGTTGCATGTTGCATGTTGCATGTTGCATGTTGCATGTTGCATGTTGCATGTTGCATGTTGCATGTTGCATGTTGCATGTTGCATGTTGCATGTTGCATGTTGCATGTTGCATGTTGCATGTTGCATGTTGCATGTTGCATGTTGCATGTTGCATGTTGCATGTTGCATGTTGCATGTTGCATGTTGCATGTTGCATGTTGCATGTTGCATGTTGCATGTTGCATGTTGCATGTTGCATGTTGCATGTTGCATGTTGCATGTTGCATGTTGCATGTTGCATGTTGCATGTTGCATGTTGCATGTTGCATGTTGCATGTTGCATGTTGCATGTTGCATGTTGCATGTTGCATGTTGCATGTTGCATGTTGCATGTTGCATGTTGCATGTTGCATGTTGCATGTTGCATGTTGCATGTTGCATGTTGCATGTTGCATGTTGCATGTTGCATGTTGCATGTTGCATGTTGCATGTTGCATGTTGCATGTTGCATGTTGCATGTTGCATGTTGCATGTTGCATGTTGCATGTTGCATGTTGCATGTTGCATGTTGCATGTTGCATGTTGCATGTTGCATGTTGCATGTTGCATGTTGCATGTTGCATGTTGCATGTTGCATGTTGCATGTTGCATGTTGCATGTTGCATGTTGCATGTTGCATGTTGCATGTTGCATGTTGCATGTTGCATGTTGCATGTTGCATGTTGCATGTTGCATGTTGCATGTTGCATGTTGCATGTTGCATGTTGCATGTTGCATGTTGCATGTTGCATGTTGCATGTTGCATGTTGCATGTTGCATGTTGCATGTTGCATGTTGCATGTTGCATGTTGCATGTTGCATGTTGCATGTTGCATGTTGCATGTTGCATGTTGCATGTTGCATGTTGCATGTTGCATGTTGCATGTTGCATGTTGCATGTTGCATGTTGCATGTTGCATGTTGCATGTTGCATGTTGCATGTTGCATGTTGCATGTTGCATGTTGCATGTTGCATGTTGCATGTTGCATGTTGCATGTTGCATGTTGCATGTTGCATGTTGCATGTTGCATGTTGCATGTTGCATGTTGCATGTTGCATGTTGCATGTTGCATGTTGCATGTTGCATGTTGCATGTTGCATGTTGCATGTTGCATGTTGCATGTTGCATGTTGCATGTTGCATGTTGCATGTTGCATGTTGCATGTTGCATGTTGCATGTTGCATGTTGCATGTTGCATGTTGCATGTTGCATGTTGCATGTTGCATGTTGCATGTTGCATGTTGCATGTTGCATGTTGCATGTTGCATGTTGCATGTTGCATGTTGCATGTTGCATGTTGCATGTTGCATGTTGCATGTTGCATGTTGCATGTTGCATGTTGCATGTTGCATGTTGCATGTTGCATGTTGCATGTTGCATGTTGCATGTTGCATGTTGCATGTTGCATGTTGCATGTTGCATGTTGCATGTTGCATGTTGCATGTTGCATGTTGCATGTTGCATGTTGCATGTTGCATGTTGCATGTTGCATGTTGCATGTTGCATTGTTGCATGTTGCATGTTGCATGTTGCATGTTGCATGTTGCATGTTGCATGTTGCATGTTGCATGTTGCATGTTGCATGTTGCATGTTGCATGTTGCATGTTGCATGTTGCATGTTGCATGTTGCATGTTGCATGTTGCATGTTGCATGTTGCATGTTGCATGTTGCATGTTGCATGTTGCATGTTGCATGTTGCATGTTGCATGTTGCATGTTGCATGTTGCATGTTGCATGTTGCATGTTGCATGTTGCATGTTGCATGTTGCATGTTGCATGTTGCATGTTGCATGTTGCATGTTGCATGTTGCATGTTGCATGTTGCATGTTGCATGTTGCATGTTGCATGTTGCATGTTGCATGTTGCATGTTGCATGTTGCATGTTGCATGTTGCATGTTGCATGTTGCATGTTGCATGTTGCATGTTGCATGTTGCATGTTGCATGTTGCATGTTGCATGTTGCATGTTGCATGTTGCATGTTGCATGTTGCATGTTGCATGTTGCATGTTGCATGTTGCATGTTGCATGTTGCATGTTGCATGTTGCATGTTGCATGTTGCATGTTGCATGTTGCATGTTGCATGTTGCATGTTGCATGTTGCATGTTGCATGTTGCATGTTGCATGTTGCATGTTGCATGTTGCATGTTGCATGTTGCATGTTGCATGTTGCATGTTGCATGTTGCATGTTGCATGTTGCATGTTGCATGTTGCATGTTGCATGTTGCATGTTGCATGTTGCATGTTGCATGTTGCATGTTGCATGTTGCATGTTGCATGTTGCATGTTGCATGTTGCATGTTGCATGTTGCATGTTGCATGTTGCATGTTGCATGTTGCATGTTGCATGTTGCATGTTGCATGTTGCATGTTTGCATGTTGCATGTTGCATGTTGCATGTTGCATGTTGCATGTTGCATGTTGCATGTTGCATGTTGCATGTTGCATGTTGCATGTTGCATGTTGCATGTTGCATGTTGCATGTTGCATGTTGCATGTTGCATGTTGCATGTTGCATGTTGCATGTTGCATGTTGCATGTTGCATGTTGCATGTTGCATGTTGCATGTTGCATGTTGCATGTTGCATGTTGCATGTTGCATGTTGCATGTTGCATGTTGCATGTTGCATGTTGCATGTTGCATGTTGCATGTTGCATGTTGCATGTTGCATGTTGCATGTTGCATGTTTGCATGTTGCATGTTGCATGTTGCATGTTGCATGTTGCATGTTGCATGTTGCATGTTGCATGTTGCATGTTGCATGTTGCATGTTGCATGTTGCATGTTGCATGTTGCATGTTGCATGTTGCATGTTGCATGTTGCATGTTGCATGTGCATGTTGCATGTTGCATGTTGCATGTTGCATGTTGCATGTTGCATGTTGCATGTTGCATGTTGCATGTTGCATGTTGCATGTTGCATGTTGCATGTTGCATGTTGCATGTTGCATGTTGCATGTTGCATGTTGCATGTTGCATGTTGCATGTTGCATGTTGCATGTTGCATGTTGCATGTTGCATGTTGCATGTTGCATGTTGCATGTTGCATGTTGCATGTTGCATGTTGCATGTTGCATGTTGCATGTTGCATGTTGCATGTTGCATGTTGCATGTTGCATGTTGCATGTTGCATGTTGCATGTTGCATGTTGCATGTTGCATGTTGCATGTTGCATGTTGCATGTTGCATGTTGCATGTTGCATGTTGCATGTTGCATGTTGCATGTTGCATGTTGCATGTTGCATGTTGCATGTTGCATGTTGCATGTTGCATGTTGCATGTTGCATGTTGCATGTTGCATGTTGCATGTTGCATGTTGCATGTTGCATGTTGCATGTTGCATGTTGCATGTTGCATGTTGCATGTTGCATGTTGCATGTTGCATGTTGCATGTTGCATGTTGCATGTTGCATGTTGCATGTTGCATGTTTGCATGTTGCATGTTGCATGTTGCATGTTGCATGTTGCATGTTGCATGTTGCATGTTGCATGTTGCATGTTGCATGTTGCATGTTGCATGTTGCATGTTGCATGTTGCATGTTGCATGTTGCATGTTGCATGTTGCATGTTGCATGTTGCATGTTGCATGTTGCATGTTGCATGTTGCATGTTGCATGTTGCATGTTGCATGTTGCATGTTGCATGTTGCATGTTGCATGTTGCATGTTGCATGTTGCATGTTGCATGTTGCATGTTGCATGTTGCATGTTGCATGTTGCATGTTGCATGTTGCATGTTGCATGTTGCATGTTGCATGTTGCATGTTGCATGTTGCATGTTGCATGTTTGCATGTTGCATGTTGCATGTTGCATGTTGCATGTTGCATGTTGCATGTTGCATGTTGCATGTTGCATGTTGCATGTTGCATGTTGCATGTTGCATGTTGCATGTTGCATGTTGCATGTTGCATGTTGCATGTTGCATGTTGCATGTTGCATGTTGCATGTTGCATGTTGCATGTTGCATGTTGCATGTTGCATGTTGCATGTTGCATGTTGCATGTTGCATGTTGCATGTTGCATGTTGCATGTTGCATGTTGCATGTTGCATGTTGCATGTTGCATGTTGCATGTTGCATGTTGCATGTTGCATGTTGCATGTTGCATGTTGCATGTTGCATGTTGCATGTTGCATGTTGCATGTTGCATGTTGCATGTTGCATGTTGCATGTTGCATGTTGCATGTTGCATGTTGCATGTTGCATGTTGCATGTTGCATGTTGCATGTTGCATGTTGCATGTTGCATGTTGCATGTTGCATGTTGCATGTTGCATGTTGCATGTTGCATGTTGCATGTTGCATGTTGCATGTTGCATGTTGCATGTTGCATGTTGCATGTTGCATGTTGCATGTTGCATGTTGCATGTTGCATGTTGCATGTTGCATGTTGCATGTTGCATGTTGCATGTTGCATGTTGCATGTTGCATGTTGCATGTTGCATGTTGCATGTTGCATGTTGCATGTTGCATGTTGCATGTTGCATGTTGCATGTTGCATGTTGCATGTTGCATGTTGCATGTTGCATGTTGCATGTTGCATGTTGCATGTTGCATGTTGCATGTTGCATGTTGCATGTTGCATGTTGCATGTTGCATGTTGCATGTTGCATGTTGCATGTTGCATGTTGCATGTTGCATGTTGCATGTTGCATGTTGCATGTTGCATGTTGCATGTTGCATGTTGCATGTTGCATGTTGCATGTTGCATGTTGCATGTTGCATGTTGCATGTTGCATGTTGCATGTTGCATGTTGCATGTTGCATGTTGCATGTTGCATGTTGCATGTTGCATGTTGCATGTTGCATGTTGCATGTTGCATGTTGCATGTTGCATGTTGCATGTTGCATGTTGCATGTTGCATGTTGCATGTTGCATGTTGCATGTTGCATGTTGCATGTTGCATGTTGCATGTTGCATGTTGCATGTTGCATGTTGCATGTTGCATGTTGCATGTTGCATGTTGCATGTTGCATGTTGCATGTTGCATGTTGCATGTTTTGCATGTTGC
>CAWUEQ010000176.1:0-98825 GCA_963921185.1 Dasysyrphus tricinctus
GATACAAGCCCTGGTGTACGAGGAATTGGATCGCATGCTTGCTTTGGGGGTCATCGAAGAAAGTTCCAGCGCATGGAGTTCTCCAGTCGTACTAGTACGAAAACCTGGAAAGAACCGCCTGTGCTTGGACTTTCGGAAGGTGAACCAAGTTACAAAGAAGAATGCGAGCCCAATTGCTCATATAGAGGGACTGTTAGCACGACTTTCAGAGACACACTTTATCTCAAGTGTGGACCTGAAAGATGCGTACTGGCAGATACCGCTGGAGCAAAGTTCACGGGAGAAGACGGCTTTTACGGTGCCTGGTAGGCCCCTGTATCAATTTAAAGTGATGCCTTTTGGTCTTTCTAACGCGGCCCAAAGTCTGACTTATTTGATGAATTTGGTAGTGCCTTCTGAACTGCGAGACCAGGTCTTCGTCTATTTAGACGACCTACTTGTCATATCGAGGAATTTCGAAGAGCATATTCGGATCTTAGAGGTTATAGGGAAAAAGTTACTTGAAGCAGGCTTGACGATAAACGTCGAGAAGTCAAAGTTCTGCTTCAAGGAACTCCAGTACCTGGGTTACGTAGTCGGACAGGGATGCTTAAAGCCAGACCCGGCAAAAGTTGCTGCGATACTGGATTTCCCTGTACCGAAGACGACCAAGCAAGTTCGAAGATTTCTCGGTATGGCAGGTTGGTACCGTAGATTTATAGGTAATTTTTCGACCCTCGCGGCTCCTATGACAGACGTTTTAAAGAAAGGGAAAAAGTTTGATTTTGGTAAAGATGCGGAAAGGGCATTTGAAGCGATCAAATCAGCCTTAACATCAGATCTTATTCTCGTTAACCCTGACTTTTCCAAAGAATTTATAATTTTGTGTGATGCGTCCGCATCTGGTATTGGTGCGTATTGTGCCAAAAAGACGAAAACGGTGCTGAGCGGCCCATATACTATTTTTCGCAAAAGTTAAATTCGGCTCAACGAAACTATTCGGTTACCGAACGAGAATGCTTGGCAGCCGTAAGAGGCATTCAAAAATTTCGACCCTACGTGGAAGGGTATAGATTCACGGTTGTGACAGACCACTCGAGCCTGAAGTGGCTGATGAGTCTGCGAGATCCAACGGGGAGATTGGCGCGCTGGAGTCTGAAACTACAAGGGTTCGATTTTGGGATCGAACACCGGAAGGGTACCTTGAATGTAGTGCCAGATGCTCTATCTCGAGTATATGAGGTAGAGGCAATACATTCAACGGTATGTCCACCGGAGTCGATGTCAGAGAACCCTACCGATGTTCTTCATGTTGATTTGGAGGATCCGAGTTTCAAATCGGAGGAATATCTTCAAATTATTGAGCACATCGGACAAAATAAAGACCAGCTTCCTGACCTTCAAGTTTCGGACGGTTTCGTATACAAGAAGGTCAGACATTGCACAGGGAATCCACTCCAAGACGATTTAGTCTGGAAATTATGGATTCCAGCTGCGCTGACAAACCGTTTGATCTCGTTGGCTCATTGTCCACCCAGAGCTTCCCACGGTGGCATTACGAAAACGCTATTCAAGCTTAGACAGCAATTTTTTTGGCCGAATATGGCATCTCATGTAAAGACATTTCTTGAAAACTGCGAAGTTTGTAAGACGACCAAAGCTCCCAACAGTACCCTTCGAGCGGAAATGGGAAAATCCTTCTCCGTAGAAAGACCTTTCCAACATCTTTATGTTGACTTCCTGGGTCCGTACCCGCGATCGAAAAGCGGAAACACCCAGATCATGATCGCCCTAGATCAATTGACGAAATTTGTCTTAATTAAACCCCTTCGAAAAGCAAACTCGCAAACAGTTATAAAGTTTCTAGAAGAAGATGTCTTTCTGATATTTGGGGTCCCCGAAAGCATCCTGTCAGACAACGGCAGTCAATTTATTGGACATGAATTTGCTAAGATGGTAAAAACTTTTGGCATAACACATTGTCGAACCGCAGCTTACTCGCCACAGGCCAATGCGAGCGAGCGAGTGAACCGCTCAATTCTCGCGGCTGTCCGGGCATACATAGATCCTAAACAGACCAACTGGGACATACATTTACCTTCAATTGGGAGTGCACTACGCTCTACAATCCATTCTGCGATAGGTATATCTCCCTACGAAGCTCTATTCGGGCATGGTATAATTGAGCATGGTGCAGACTATAAGTTATTACGTAGGTTAACAGGGTTGAATCATTCAGAAATAGACTGGTTGCCGAAAACTGCCAGGATGAATGTGCTACACTCATATTTGAAGTCAGCTTTGGAAAAGACTCACGAATCATACGAACGAACATATAATTTGAGAAGCAGGGTTATATCATTCCAGGTAGGTGACATTCTATTCAAACGTAATTTCATCTTAAGCGATGCGGCCAAACATCTAAACGCTAAATTATGCCCGAAATTTATAAAAGTTACGGTCTGCAAAATAGTAGGGAATAATTTGTATGAAGTCGTAGACGCCAAAGGTCACAAAACTGTCGCACATTCCAAAGATCTTAGAAAATGAAAACCTAAAACGAATATGGAAATCTCAGGGTAATTGCCCGGCTCTCTCAGCTGTGCATGAGACTCTGAGAGAACATACAAAACTAAGAACCTTTACTAACAGTTTCTTCTCATATCCTTTTAAGCACAGGGAACCTGTGACAAAAAGGATATGTTGTGTAGGAAACGGTCCCAGTCACTTTTTGTTAAAAATCTTTAAGAAGACAAAAACAAAATATCACCATTCTGATCTAAACACTAAAAATTAGAGTTGAATTAATCATGCAAGAAAAGTCGGAATTATTCTCAAAATGAGTTAAATAATTTATTTACTAAAATGCACCATTTAACATTTTTTTCGTATGTGCAACCAAACTCGCCGTGCAAGCCGGCCAAAATAAATGACCAAAACAAATAATCAGGCAAAACCAAAACTAAAACTTTCGATAACCAAACGACGAAATCCGTCTCACATTTGTACGTGCACATTGAGCTTTAAGCATTGTGTTCAAGGGTCAAAGCTAAATGTGGGGTGGTGCGTTCCGAAAATGGGGGCAAATTGTTTCAAGCCGACCCGTACCGAAACCTCGACATCCGCTTTACTTCATTTTCATCTGTTCCAATTACTAAAATGAAATCTGATCGGTCGTCCTCGTGGTTTTGTTCATCGTTAAAGAAAGTCTTTTGGTTTCGAGTCGTCGTGGAAAATAGTTTCGCTTTCTAAGCGTCGTCGTGATAATCCAACACTAAGGACAAAGAAATAAAAAGAACAAAAGAAGACAACACCAAAATAACGAGGAACGAACACAAAATCAATCGTATCTCTCGAAAAGCGACATTTTTATCCCAGCCATTGATCGGCAAATCTTATCCAGGGAACAAGAGTCCAAGGTGGCACCGAAATCTTGCAGCCTTAGGTAAGATGGGAGATTTTGAAAGGAAATCGTAAATTACATATCTGTTCCCTTGTAGGTTCCTTTTTTTTTAATCCCTTCCATCGCAGGCGACAATATTTTTCTGGCCTCATGTTGGGAAAACCAATCGTTGTCCAGTCAGCCACAAGGATAAGCGAGGCACAGAAATCTAAGGATCCTTAGGTAAGACGGTTGAAAGAAAATTCGTTTATTCAAACCAAATTGTTTCCATGTAGATATACATATATTTGTCTGAAATCTTTTCTACCGTGGGGGACTTGCTTGTCAGACAGACGCACGACAACGTGAAACGCCAATCCTTGTACGCGGAAGGCGACGAAAATTCACTATCCAAGGACCCACAAACTCACCGATAGGTAATTCCAAACTCTTGAATAAAAGAAAAACCGAAAGGTTTACTTAAAAGAGATCTGTTTTTCTTAGATTAATTCTCCACCATATGGTTTTCTTCGTATAACTTTCTTATATCCAAAATGATTAACTAAAAAGGCAATCTTCGGTCAGGACTCCGATATAAGGAACTACCCATTTGGTCCGGAAAAAAAAAACAAGGTAGACGGGATAATCAATCCCTCAGTCGGTCAACTTGGGCTGGTCGTTTACCCTTCGGCTAGAGTCTGTTAAACGACCGATCTTGAGCCAGGAGTCCAAACATTCTTCTCATAGAATACGTATAGGTAAGAAGATAGATCTGGAATAGAAATCGTAAACTACAAATGTATTCCCTTGTAGCTAACCTTGCTTTCAGTCCTCTACATTGTGGGTGGCTTTCCTCCCAGACCGGCGACTATTCTTTGCCTCGAGAAGGTAACAACATCTATCAAAAGATATTAAATTACCGATAGAAGCGGTTTTCTTGCTAGAGCTGTAAGGATATCCTTTGGCAACAATAAGTTTTGTTCCAAGACACAGACTGGATAATCCCCTAGTCTCGGTCAGATTGCGTTGGCCATAGTCCTTTCGACCGACACCGAAGATCCTGAGTTTGGAATTCAGATGACATATGTAAAAAGTGTCTCTGAGAATACTCAATTAGGTAAGGATCTATTAAACAAAAAAAAATATATGTAAGACCAAACAAACGATTTTCATTTTTTCTGCTATAGCAAATGAAACCCCGGGTCATCTACTGACACTTCTTTGTGGAAGAGTAGGAACCTCTCCAGTGGCCTCTCGGGCTACCAAAATCCCACGCCCGGGAGGCAAAAAGTTCCGGAAAATTAAAGAACTTCGATGCTGAAATAACAAAAAAAAAATTAATCAAAGAATAGTGAAAGTGTGAAAATTAATTTGAGTGTAGATCTTATTCTGAAAAGATAAAACAAAAAAAAGAAGTGCTAAAAAGAATTAGAAAAGAAAATTTGGAACGAAGATTGGACATTAAAGCTAGGAATTAAGACCAAGTTAATTAAAGTGAAATTAAAGTTAATAAAAAAAAAGGATATTATTAGGCTAAAAAAAAAAGAAAATTTAATTAAGAGAAAAAGAAAAAGCTAAAGCTAGAAAGGAAGAAAGTTAGGATTAAACAAAAAAAAAGTGAAGATACATATGTATGGTAAAATTTAAAAGAAGTTCTGGTAAAACAATAGATATATGAAAAGATAAGCGTGGAAAAGGAAGTGCTGAAAAGAAAAGTGAAGAAAATTTAAAAAAAGAATACTTACCTAAGAATAATTTTAAGAGTTGGGTACGTACCTCGTATGTAAAAGATGCATTCTCGAAGTTAGACAAAAAAAAGAGAATACGTACTATGTAGGTACTTATGTACATATATAAATTTTAATTTTTTTTTGATTTGAAAACAAAACCGAAACAAAATAATAAATAAACTTTGATTACTAATGCGAGTTTTGAAAGTGATCGAAAAATTAACTAGATATAAAATAAAATGGTTTCGAATATAAAGTGAAGTAAAAAAAAAAAAAGTATGATTTTTTTTTTGTTTGGACAATTAAAGTAAAGTAGATAAGAACATAGGATAGTAGGTGTATAAATAATTATATGTGACATCTCATCCATCGGAAGTGATTAGGTGCAAATGGATATTTCCTCTCTCTAAGATAAATCATAATACTCTTCAGTGCTATAATTTCATAAACAACTTTAACTAATTCACCAGGTCTCGTCGCTACAAATGCTGTGCACAACATATTGGAGCGCCGGTAAGTGAGTTTTTTTTTTATTTTCTTTTTGGATATTGTTTTTTTTTTAATTTTCTTTAATTCATTTATATAAATACAATAAATTGAAGAACAACAAAGCCGCGGGGTCCTGATAAGATTTCAAATGAGTTTCTAAAGTATCTACCAAAACCAATGGCTTGAAAAACTGCTTTGTCTCTTTCGAAGTGTGTTCGATGGTGATGGAAGACTCTCATCAAATATGCTTAGAGCCGATATAACAATGGTATTCAAAAAAGGAGATAAATCTCTTCCAGCAAACTATGGCCCTATTGCTATTGAAAATGCCATAATGAAAGTCTACACGCAAATCTTATCAAACAGACTTCAGATTTGGGCGGAAGAGATGCAATCAATCCCTAAATTCCAAAACGGATTCAGAAAAGGAAGAGGATGTGCTGATAATCTCTTCATCCTAAGTTCAATTATAGACACTACTCTCGCCAAAACGAAAGGAAGTTTTTTTTGTAGTCTTTGTTGACCTAAAGGGTGCATTTGATAGTGTGAATCACGAACAATTATGGATGCACCTTAGGTCCATAGGAGTAAGTGGAAAGATGATACGTGCTTTTCAACACATTTACTCAGAAACCATGATTGCTATTAAAGCAACAAATGGTCTGACTGAAAGGTCCAACGTTACAAGAAGTGTCCTGCAAGGGGACCCATCAAGTGCTCTTTTATTCAATTTATTTACAAATGATCTTGAAGAATTTTTTAGAAGTGAAGGTCTCACAGGAATCGAAATTTCACAGTTCACAAATGTAATTTTGATAGCTTATGCTGATGATATTGCCATCCTTGCGAATTCAGAAGTGGAGATGAAAAAAACTTTGGAATCTCTGGACAGATACTTATCAGCAAAAAGCATGACATTAAACACAAAGAAGTCAAAAATTGTGAACTTTGCTAAGAGAAAAAACACTTCTTGTCCAGAGAGATTCCAATATAAACAAGATTGGATTGAAGTTGTGGATAATTTTGAATACTTGGGAGTAAATCTAAGTCGTACGGGCTCTTGGAACGAAGCCATAAATATCTTCAAAACCAAAGGAAGAGCAGCTGCAGCAATAACTGACAAAACTATGCGAAGTTGTCATATAGAAAATTGGGATGGACGAATGAAAGTGTTCGACTCATGTATTAAGTCGACTGCACTATACTGTGTTGAGATATGGGGACTGGAAGCTGGAAATAGAATTGAAGTTATTCAAACTACAGCTTTAAAAAAGTTACTTGGTCTTGCGAACAATACGCAAAGCAACGTAGTTCGTATTGAAACTGGATCTCTCCCATTGGAATACGAAATAGCTAAAAGAGCTTTAAATTTCTGGATAAAAATTTTAAATACCTCTGATGATCGCCTGATAAAAAAGTGTTATATTGAAGTTTTGAGAGTCCAAGCCAACACCCAAAGACCAAACTGGGCTACAAAATTTAAAGATCTTTTAATGGGTAATTTTGCTACAATATGGGAACAGCAAAGCATAGAAATTGTACGCGATTCATACGTTAGTATCCTCGAAGACAAGAAAAGAGTCCTCTTAGCTGAAGATTTCAGAAAAGCATCTGCTTCAACCTCTTGCTTTTATTATGGTGTATGCTTAGCGGACATTCAGGAGCCAGAATACAAATCAGCTCCATACTTGAATACAACCTCCAAGCTGTTCGTACATAAAGCCATGGCACAAATTAGATGTGCCAACAGGTATGCCCATAGGATCGTCCTCCACGGTGATAAACATACTTTTGACCCAACAAACATTTGCACGATTTGCAACACACATGAATATGACACAATTGAGCATTTCCTTTTAACATGTCCTATTTTCAATGCAGTGAGAAACAATTTCCTGTTTGCTAATAATTTGACTGATCTAACTAGGATACTGGCTGCCGAAGACCAAAGCATTACACTCAGTATTTATAAATACATTGCAAACTCACTCAGACTCAGAGCGTTTATATTAAATGAATGATCAATCCAGGTTTCATATTAAGAAATACATTATATATACCTATATTGTTCTTATCTCATGAAATTAACTTATAATTACATAATGAATACTTTATGAATGATTAACTTTGTTATTGCCAATCAATTTGTAAAAGCAAAGCTTGTAAACAAATAAATATATCTATCTATCTATCTATCTATAAATACAATATACATACATATATATGAATTGTTATAAAAAAAGAAACAAATAGAGGTTTAACAACTCCAGTGAGGGTTCATTCAGGTCGTAATTTGACCTTGATCTATTAGCTAATCCTGGGTAGTATTGAAGATGATAGGGTTGCATAGAAGCATTAACGAATAGTTTTTTTTTATGCTTGAATTATTGATGCAAATTTTATTCAAATTTTTTTTTTTTGATTTTTCCGATGAATGGGAATGATACAATTTATGATGTTGATAACTTTAAGAAATAGGCTTAAGTCTTTAATTGAATAAAATAGCATTTTGAAGCAAATTTAATTTTTATATTGAATGAAAAATTTGTTGGATGTTTTTTTTTATCTTCACTGGAATTGGTCATGATTTGAGGTATTGAGGTTAATCGTTTTCATTGATTTTTTTTGAGAGAAATTTGATATGGATATGAAAAGACTAAGATACAAAATTTTTACGAGAAATAGTTTCTAATGGGGTTCTAACCCGTGAAGTTTTTGGGAAGTGAATCCAAATGGAGTGAGGGATGAGTAGTATTTCCAAAAGTCAGTAGTAAGGGAAAGTCAGTGACTTTCCCCTTTCAATTAGGGCTATTGCAAAAATGTTTAGGGGCGCAAGCGATGGCGTAAGAGCATTCCTTAATGGATTTTTCTGTTTTGGGATGCTATGAAGGGTGGGTAGAGAAAATGCTCCGAGGGCACGATAACCTATGCCCTCCTCTAAATGTGGTGGTATAAAGGAAAAAGGAAAAAGAGTCGGTTGCTAATTTTTGGGCCCTACTTCTTTTTAGGAGATGGTACATAATAAATCAAACAACAACTAAGATAAAGGCCTGGAAAAAAGGTAACACCGTCCATTAGCTAGTGACAAGAACCCCCCCATCGACGAGCTGTGCAAGGCGACCAGCAGGCCTTCGGTTACTTACGCGAGTGGACACCCCTCTCGACCCCTGCCTGGACGGGCCTATGGGTCTGTAGACATAGGTCCTAAGGGTGGGGAATGTCGGGAGGGGAAAATTTTTGTTTGAGGAGATAGTTAGCTTTTGATGAAAGGTTCAGTTTTTTTTTGAGATCTTTTATGATTCTCGACTGATAGGATGATTGGTCTTTGTTTTTGATTGAGGACTGAGCAGTTTGGATGGAGTGCTGTTTTCTTAAACGGGTTGACGGTAGGTGCGAGAGCCTAGAGAAATCTTAAGGATATTAAAATTCATAGGCAGACGTTGCGAACTGGGTTTTGGGCTTTCTCACCGAACGTTGACAGGTGTGGAGTATGTTAATGAGCGATGACATACTAAAACAATATATGCTAGTTTCAAAAATTTTAAATAACGTTACAGATGGCGCCCAACGTGGGGCCCGAATTTAGTGACCGATTTTTCCTTTTTTTTTTGCCCAACTTATAGGTGAAAAATTATTTTAATTTTTCATTCTTTTTGGAAAGTTTTATGTATTGAGGAATTTCATTTGAAGTTTTGCTTCCTCGGGTGAATGACACCGTTGCAGTCCGCGTTACCACGGTTGACCGAAGGGTTGGTATCTTATTTCAGACTCTTGTCTGTTGCAGCCTGGTATACCATCATGCTTATTGTCCGAATCAACTTACTTCTCTCAGTGTCCGTAGTTAGAGAGTCTTAGTTTATCTTTAGCAGCTGTTAGCACTGAGGAGGAAAAGTAAGTTAATATTTTTTTGTCGGGAGGTAATTTGTTGTTGTATTTTTCTTTTGTTTGGTCAGTAGCAAGGCTTCAGTCCGGTAGATTAAGGAAAGATATTCTGATCTATGACTGCTGCTGGGAGCTTGAAACTGGATCATCTGAAGAGAAAATTATTTCAATAGTTGGCTCAATTGAATTTCTCAGGAATAGTGCAAAATTTTTCAAGTTACAATCATTCAAAACAACAATGAAAAAAACTCTTATCGCTATCCGGTAAGCTAAGGCCATCGCCCTGGCTTTCGACAGTGCTTCGTTAAGAGGAAATAAGTTTTGTTTTTGGATATAGTTTTTTTTTTGAGACGCTATATTTAGAGTTTAAACACAATTATTTTAAAAGTTTTTTTTTGACCCAATTTTTTTTGGGATAATTATTTTTGGGAGGCCTTCTCCCTCACTCCCCCTATTCACTTCCCAGAACCGTTATTTATGAGATAAGTAGAAAGACAATTTCGATTTTTGATTAGTGATTTGTTTAAAATAATAAGATTTGAAAATGTCAGATCGAAAACAACTGCCGAATGAGAGTTTCGACGATTTTTATGATGACCTTATCAAATTCAATTCGAAATTGCGAACATCGAAACCGGTGAAGGAAATCATAGAACTCATTAAGCAGAATGTTCGTCGAAGGATGGGAGAGTTGTTATTCGAAATTGCGAACATCGAAACCGGTGAAGGAAATCATAGAACTCATTAAGCAGAATGTTCGTCGAAGGATGGGAGAGTTGCTGGTGACTTTCAGTACGCACAGTCTACCAGAAATGGTCTACGTTTGTCGTACCATTGAAAAATTTCTAAACGGTAATGAAACACCTCGAACCAAATATACGTTTAATAACCCCACACAACCACCGCGTCGTCAAGTTAGCGAATTAGACAATGTGCCCGAAGAATCTGACTTTACAATTCCCGCGAAAGTTGAGGCCTACCAAAGGGAAGCCAATATACTTAAATGTTGGAATTGTAAAGCAGAAGGACATACATTTAGGGAATGTGACAATCCAAAACGCAACTTGTTTTGTTTTAAATGTGGTCGTGATAATATCATATCACCCAATTGCGATCGTTGTTCGGGAAACCGATCATCGAGCAATCCGTCGACCGGGGCGAAGTGCTCGAGGACGGAGAACCCGGAAAAGTAGAATCTAACTTAGTTAAAATAACCCTGCTGCAACATACTCCGGAAGAGTTGAACCGCAGGGAAGAATTTCGAAATAATCCTGATGAGAAAATAAAAGAATTGAAGTCTTATGCTCCAAGAAAATCAATCCACCAAAGACTGAAAGAGTATTATGAAGCCCGTAAAAGAATAGTTACTTTTCCATCAACCTCAGAAAAAGTAAAAAAGTTGCGAGAGCGGATGAAGAGGAAAAAAGCACAGTACAAATCGATAGCGGCCACAATTCTAAACTGTTCAGCTGACGATCCCCGTCCTTACGTGACAGTTGAAGTCTGTGGCAAGAAAATTTTCGGTTTGCTGGATTCAGGTGCAAGCATCAGTTGTCTCGGCGCTGGCGCACTTGAATTCCTAAATGAAAACCGGATACAGTTCAAAAAATTCTCTTCCTCTATCTCGACCGCTGATGGCCAGAAACAATCTATTGTTGGGATGGTAACGACGCAAATCCATTACCGAGGTAAAGCCAACGTCATGGATTTGTTTGTCGTACCATCTCTAACTCAACAGTTGTATCTGGGGGTGGATTTCTGGAGAATTTTCCAACTAGCTCCACACATCATTTCCGAAATAACACCAAATAATGAAATAGCCAGCAAAATAGATAGCGCTATCGAATGTGATCTGAACGATCAGGAGCGTGGGTTACTCCGTCAAACGATCCAACAATTTCCGTCTTTTGCGACCAAAGGTTTAGGGAAGACACACTTGGTAACACACTTTATTGATACGAGAGATGCGCCGCCCATAAAGCAACGTCATTATCCCATTTCTCCAGCGATACAAGCCCTGGTGTACGAGGAATTGGATCGCATGCTTGCTTTGGGGGTCATCGAAGAAAGTTCCAGCGCATGGAGTTCTCCAGTCGTACTAGTACGAAAACCTGGAAAGAACCGCCTGTGCTTGGACTTTCGGAAGGTGAACCAAGTTACAAAGAAGAATGCGAGCCCAATTGCTCATATAGAGGGACTGTTAGCACGACTTTCAGAGACACACTTTATCTCAAGTGTGGACCTGAAAGATGCGTACTGGCAGATACCGCTGGAGCAAAGTTCACGGGAGAAGACGGCTTTTACGGTGCCTGGTAGGCCCCTGTATCAATTTAAAGTGATGCCTTTTGGTCTTTCTAACGCGGCCCAAAGTCTGACTTATTTGATGAATTTGGTAGTGCCTTCTGAACTGCGAGACCAGGTCTTCGTCTATTTAGACGACCTACTTGTCATATCGAGGAATTTCGAAGAGCATATTCGGATCTTAGAGGTTATAGGGAAAAAGTTACTTGAAGCAGGCTTGACGATAAACGTCGAGAAGTCAAAGTTCTGCTTCAAGGAACTCCAGTACCTGGGTTACGTAGTCGGACAGGGATGCTTAAAGCCAGACCCGGCAAAAGTTGCTGCGATACTGGATTTCCCTGTACCGAAGACGACCAAGCAAGTTCGAAGATTTCTCGGTATGGCAGGTTGGTACCGTAGATTTATAGGTAATTTTTCGACCCTCGCGGCTCCTATGACAGACGTTTTAAAGAAAGGGAAAAAGTTTGATTTTGGTAAAGATGCGGAAAGGGCATTTGAAGCGATCAAATCAGCCTTAACATCAGATCTTATTCTCGTTAACCCTGACTTTTCCAAAGAATTTATAATTTTGTGTGATGCGTCCGCATCTGGTATTGGTGCGTATTGTGCCAAAAAGACGAAAACGGTGCTGAGCGGCCCATATACTATTTTTCGCAAAAGTTAAATTCGGCTCAACGAAACTATTCGGTTACCGAACGAGAATGCTTGGCAGCCGTAAGAGGCATTCAAAAATTTCGACCCTACGTGGAAGGGTATAGATTCACGGTTGTGACAGACCACTCGAGCCTGAAGTGGCTGATGAGTCTGCGAGATCCAACGGGGAGATTGGCGCGCTGGAGTCTGAAACTACAAGGGTTCGATTTTGGGATCGAACACCGGAAGGGTACCTTGAATGTAGTGCCAGATGCTCTATCTCGAGTATATGAGGTAGAGGCAATACATTCAACGGTATGTCCACCGGAGTCGATGTCAGAGAACCCTACCGATGTTCTTCATGTTGATTTGGAGGATCCGAGTTTCAAATCGGAGGAATATCTTCAAATTATTGAGCACATCGGACAAAATAAAGACCAGCTTCCTGACCTTCAAGTTTCGGACGGTTTCGTATACAAGAAGGTCAGACATTGCACAGGGAATCCACTCCAAGACGATTTAGTCTGGAAATTATGGATTCCAGCTGCGCTGACAAACCGTTTGATCTCGTTGGCTCATTGTCCACCCAGAGCTTCCCACGGTGGCATTACGAAAACGCTATTCAAGCTTAGACAGCAATTTTTTTGGCCGAATATGGCATCTCATGTAAAGACATTTCTTGAAAACTGCGAAGTTTGTAAGACGACCAAAGCTCCCAACAGTACCCTTCGAGCGGAAATGGGAAAATCCTTCTCCGTAGAAAGACCTTTCCAACATCTTTATGTTGACTTCCTGGGTCCGTACCCGCGATCGAAAAGCGGAAACACCCAGATCATGATCGCCCTAGATCAATTGACGAAATTTGTCTTAATTAAACCCCTTCGAAAAGCAAACTCGCAAACAGTTATAAAGTTTCTAGAAGAAGATGTCTTTCTGATATTTGGGGTCCCCGAAAGCATCCTGTCAGACAACGGCAGTCAATTTATTGGACATGAATTTGCTAAGATGGTAAAAACTTTTGGCATAACACATTGTCGAACCGCAGCTTACTCGCCACAGGCCAATGCGAGCGAGCGAGTGAACCGCTCAATTCTCGCGGCTGTCCGGGCATACATAGATCCTAAACAGACCAACTGGGACATACATTTACCTTCAATTGGGAGTGCACTACGCTCTACAATCCATTCTGCGATAGGTATATCTCCCTACGAAGCTCTATTCGGGCATGGTATAATTGAGCATGGTGCAGACTATAAGTTATTACGTAGGTTAACAGGGTTGAATCATTCAGAAATAGACTGGTTGCCGAAAACTGCCAGGATGAATGTGCTACACTCATATTTGAAGTCAGCTTTGGAAAAGACTCACGAATCATACGAACGAACATATAATTTGAGAAGCAGGGTTATATCATTCCAGGTAGGTGACATTCTATTCAAACGTAATTTCATCTTAAGCGATGCGGCCAAACATCTAAACGCTAAATTATGCCCGAAATTTATAAAAGTTACGGTCTGCAAAATAGTAGGGAATAATTTGTATGAAGTCGTAGACGCCAAAGGTCACAAAACTGTCGCACATTCCAAAGATCTTAGAAAATGAAAACCTAAAACGAATATGGAAATCTCAGGGTAATTGCCCGGCTCTCTCAGCTGTGCATGAGACTCTGAGAGAACATACAAAACTAAGAACCTTTACTAACAGTTTCTTCTCATATCCTTTTAAGCACAGGGAACCTGTGACAAAAAGGATATGTTGTGTAGGAAACGGTCCCAGTCACTTTTTGTTAAAAATCTTTAAGAAGACAAAAACAAAATATCACCATTCTGATCTAAACACTAAAAATTAGAGTTGAATTAATCATGCAAGAAAAGTCGGAATTATTCTCAAAATGAGTTAAATAATTTATTTACTAAAATGCACCATTTAACATTTTTTTCGTATGTGCAACCAAACTCGCCGTGCAAGCCGGCCAAAATAAATGACCAAAACAAATAATCAGGCAAAACCAAAACTAAAACTTTCGATAACCAAACGACGAAATCCGTCTCACATTTGTACGTGCACATTGAGCTTTAAGCATTGTGTTCAAGGGTCAAAGCTAAATGTGGGGTGGTGCGTTCCGAAAATGGGGGCAAATTGTTTCAAGCCGACCCGTACCGAAACCTCGACATCCGCTTTACTTCATTTTCATCTGTTCCAATTACTAAAATGAAATCTGATCGGTCGTCCTCGTGGTTTTGTTCATCGTTAAAGAAAGTCTTTTGGTTTCGAGTCGTCGTGGAAAATAGTTTCGCTTTCTAAGCGTCGTCGTGATAATCCAACACTAAGGACAAAGAAATAAAAAGAACAAAAGAAGACAACACCAAAATAACGAGGAACGAACACAAAATCAATCGTATCTCTCGAAAAGCGACATTTTTATCCCAGCCATTGATCGGCAAATCTTATCCAGGGAACAAGAGTCCAAGGTGGCACCGAAATCTTGCAGCCTTAGGTAAGATGGGAGATTTTGAAAGGAAATCGTAAATTACATATCTGTTCCCTTGTAGGTTCCTTTTTTTTTAATCCCTTCCATCGCAGGCGACAATATTTTTCTGGCCTCGTGTTGGGAAAACCAATCGTTGTCCAGTCAGCCACAAGGATAAGCGAGGCACAGAAATCTAAGGATCCTTAGGTAAGACGGTAGTTTCTGAAAGAAAATTCGTTTATTCAAACCAAATTGTTTCCATGTAGATATACATATATTTGTCTGAAATCTTTTCTACCGTGGGGGACTTGCTTGTCAGACAGACGCACGACAACGTGAAACGCCAATCCTTGTACGCGGAAGGCGACGAAAATTCACTATCCAAGGACCCACAAACTCACCGATAGGTAATTCCAAACTCTTGAATAAAAGAAAAACCGAAAGGTTTACTTAAAAGAGATCTGTTTTCTTAGATTAATTCTCCACCATATGGTTTTCTTCGTATAACTTTCTTATATCCAAAATGATTAACTAAAAAGGCAATCTTCGGTCAGGACTCCGATATAAGGAACTACCCATTTGGTCCGGAAAAAAAAAACAAGGTAGACGGGATAATCAATCCCTCAGTCGGTCAACTTGGGCTGGTCGTTTACCCTTCGGCTAGAGTCTGTTAAACGACCGATCTTGAGCCAGGAGTCCAAACATTCTTCTCATAGAATACGTATAGGTAAGAAGATAGATCTGGAATAGAAATCGTAAACTACAAATGTATTCCCTTGTAGCTAACCTTGCTTTCAGTCCTCTACATTGTGGGTGGCTTTCCTCCCAGACCGGCGACTATTCTTTGCCTCGAGAAGGTAACAACATCTATCAAAAGATATTAAATTACCGATAGAAGCGGTTTTCTTGCTAGAGCTGTAAGGATATCCTTTGGCAACAATAAGTTTGTTCCAAGACACAGACTGGATAATCCCTAGTCTCGGTCAGATTGCGTTGGCCATAGTCCTTTCGACCGACACCCGAAGATCCTGAGTTTGGAATTCAGATGACATATGTAAAAAGTGTCTCTGAGAATACTCAATTAGGTAAGGATCTATTAAACAAAAAAAAATATATGTAAGACCAAACAAACGATTTTCATTTTTTCTGCTATAGCAAATGAAACCCCGGGTCATCTACTGACACTTCTTTGTGGAAGAGTAGGAACCTCTCCAGTGGCCTCTCGGGCTACCAAAATCCCACGCCCGGGAGGCAAAAAGTTCCGGAAAATTAAAGAACTTCGATGCTGAAATAACAAAAAAAAAATTAATCAAAGAATAGTGAAAGTGTGAAAAATTAATTTGAGTGTAGATCTTATTCTGAAAAGATAAAACAAAAAAAAGAAGTGCTAAAAAGAATTAGAAAAGAAAATTTGGAACGAAGATTGGACATTAAAGCTAGGAATTAAGACCAAGTTAATTAAAGTGAAATTAAAGTTAATAAAAAAAAAGGATATTATTAGGCTAAAAAAAAAGAAAATTTAATTAAGAGAAAAAGAAAAGCTAAAGCTAGAAAGGAAGAAAGTTAGGATTAAACAAAAAAAAAGTGAAGATACATATGTATGGTAAAATTTAAAAGAAGTTCTGGTAAAACAATAGATATATGAAAAGATAAGCGTGGAAAAGGAAGTGCTGAAAAGAAAAGTGAAGAAAATTTAAAAAAAAGAATACTTACCTAAGAATAATTTTAAGAGTTGGGTACGTACCTCGTATGTAAAAGATGCATTCTCGAAGTTAGACAAAAAAAAGAGAATACGTACTATGTAGGTACTTATGTACATATATAAATTTTAATTTTTTTTTGATTTGAAAACAAAACCGAAACAAAATAATAAATAAACTTTGATTACTAATGCGAGTTTTGAAAGTGATCGAAAAATTAACTAGATATAAAATAAAATGGTTTCGAATATAAAGTGAAGTAAAAAAAAAAAAAGTATGATTTTTTTTTTGTTTGGACAATTAAAGTAAAGTAGATAAGAACATAGGATAGTAGGTGTATAAATAATTATATGTGACATCTCATCCATCGGAAGTGATTAGGTGCAAATGGATATTTCCTCTCTAAGATAAATCATAATACTCTTCAGTGCTATAATTTCATAAACAACTTTAACTAATTCACCAGGTCTCGTCGCTACAAATGCTGTGCACAACATATTGGAGCGCCGGTAAGTGAGTTTTTTTTTTATTTTCTTTTTGGATATTGTTTTTTTTTAATTTTCTTTAATTCATTTATATAAATACAATAAATTGAAGAACAACAAAGCCGCGGGTCCTGATAAGATTTCAAATGAGTTTCTAAAGTATCTACCAAACCAATGGCTTGAAAAACTGCTTTGTCTCTTTCGAAGTGTGTTCGATGGTGATGGAAGACTCTCATCAAATATGCTTAGAGCCGATATAACAATGGTATTCAAAAAAGGAGATAAATCTCTTCCAGCAAACTATGGCCCTATTGCTATTGAAAATGCCATAATGAAAGTCTACACGCAAATCTTATCAAACAGACTTCAGATTTGGGCGGAAGAGATGCAATCAATCCCTAAATTCCAAAACGGATTCAGAAAAGGAAGAGGATGTGCTGATAATCTCTTCATCCTAAGTTCAATTATAGACACTACTCTCGCCAAAACGAAAGGAAGTTTTTTTTGTAGTCTTTGTTGACCTAAAGGGTGCATTTGATAGTGTGAATCACGAACAATTATGGATGCACCTTAGGTCCATAGGAGTAAGTGGAAAGATGATACGTGCTTTTCAACACATTTACTCAGAAACCATGATTGCTATTAAAGCAACAAATGGTCTGACTGAAAGGTCCAACGTTACAAGAAGTGTCCTGCAAGGGGACCCATCAAGTGCTCTTTTATTCAATTTATTTACAAATGATCTTGAAGAATTTTTTAGAAGTGAAGGTCTCACAGGAATCGAAATTTCACAGTTCACAAATGTAATTTTGATAGCTTATGCTGATGATATTGCCATCCTTGCGAATTCAGAAGTGGAGATGAAAAAAACTTTGGAATCTCTGGACAGATACTTATCAGCAAAAAGCATGACATTAAACACAAAGAAGTCAAAAATTGTGAACTTTGCTAAGAGAAAAAACACTTCTTGTCCAGAGAGATTCCAATATAAACAAGATTGGATTGAAGTTGTGGATAATTTTGAATACTTGGGAGTAAATCTAAGTCGTACGGGCTCTTGGAACGAAGCCATAAATATCTTCAAAACCAAAGGAAGAGCAGCTGCAGCAATAACTGACAAAACTATGCGAAGTTGTCATATAGAAAATTGGGATGGACGAATGAAAGTGTTCGACTCATGTATTAAGTCGACTGCACTATACTGTGTTGAGATATGGGGACTGGAAGCTGGAAATAGAATTGAAGTTATTCAAACTACAGCTTTAAAAAAGTTACTTGGTCTTGCGAACAATACGCAAAGCAACGTAGTTCGTATTGAAACTGGATCTCTCCCATTGGAATACGAAATAGCTAAAAGAGCTTTAAATTTCTGGATAAAAATTTTAAATACCTCTGATGATCGCCTGATAAAAAAGTGTTATATTGAAGTTTTGAGAGTCCAAGCCAACACCCAAAGACCAAACTGGGCTACAAAATTTAAAGATCTTTTAATGGGTAATTTTGCTACAATATGGGAACAGCAAAGCATAGAAATTGTACGCGATTCATACGTTAGTATCCTCGAAGACAAGAAAAGAGTCCTCTTAGCTGAAGATTTCAGAAAAGCATCTGCTTCAACCTCTTGCTTTTATTATGGTGTATGCTTAGCGGACATTCAGGAGCCAGAATACAAATCAGCTCCATACTTGAATACAACCTCCAAGCTGTTCGTACATAAAGCCATGGCACAAATTAGATGTGCCAACAGGTATGCCCATAGGATCGTCCTCCACGGTGATAAACATACTTTTGACCCAACAAACATTTGCACGATTTGCAACACACATGAATATGACACAATTGAGCATTTCCTTTTAACATGTCCTATTTTCAATGCAGTGAGAAACAATTTCCTGTTTGCTAATAATTTGACTGATCTAACTAGGATACTGGCTGCCGAAGACCAAAGCATTACACTCAGTATTTATAAATACATTGCAAACTCACTCAGACTCAGAGCGTTTATATTAAATGAATGATCAATCCAGGTTTCATATTAAGAAATACATTATATATACCTATATTGTTCTTATCTCATGAAATTAACTTATAATTACATAATGAATACTTTATGAATGATTAACTTTGTTATTGCCAATCAATTTGTAAAAGCAAAGCTTGTAAACAAATAAATATATCTATCTATCTATCTATCTATAAATACAATATACATACATATATATGAATTGTTATAAAAAAAGAAACAAATAGAGGTTTAACAACTCCAGTGAGGGTTCATTCAGGTCGTAATTTGACCTTGATCTATTAGCTAATCCTGGGTAGTATTGAAGATGATAGGGTTGCATAGAAGCATTAACGAATAGTTTTTTTTTATGCTTGAATTATTGATGCAAATTTTATTCAAATTTTTTTTTTTTGATTTTTCCGATGAATGGGAATGATACAATTTATGATGTTGATAACTTTAAGAAATAGGCTTAAGTCTTTAATTGAATAAAATAGCATTTTGAAGCAAATTTAATTTTTATATTGAATGAAAAATTTGTTGGATGTTTTTTTTTATCTTCACTGGAATTGGTCATGATTTGAGGTATTGAGGTTAATCGTTTTCATTGATTTTTTTTGAGAGAAATTTGATATGGATATGAAAAGACTAAGATACAAAATTTTTACGAGAAATAGTTTCTAATGGGGTTCTAACCCGTGAAGTTTTTGGGAAGTGAATCCAAATGGAGTGAGGGATGAGTAGTATTTCCAAAAGTCAGTAGTAAGGGAAAGTCAGTGACTTTCCCCTTTCAATTAGGGCTATTGCAAAAATGTTTAGGGGCGCAAGCGATGGCGTAAGAGCATTCCTTAATGGATTTTTCTGTTTTGGGATGCTATGAAGGGTGGGTAGAGAAAATGCTCCGAGGGCACGATAACCTATGCCCTCCTCTAAATGTGGTGGTATAAAGGAAAAAGGAAAAAGAGTCGGTTGCTAATTTTTGGGCCCTACTTCTTTTTAGGAGATGGTACATAATAAATCAAACAACAACTAAGATAAAGGCCTGGAAAAAAGGTAACACCGTCCATTAGCTAGTGACAAGAACCCCCCCATCGACGAGCTGTGCAAGGCGACCAGCAGGCCTTCGGTTACTTACGCGAGTGGACACCCCTCTCGACCCCTGCCTGGACGGGCCTATGGGTCTGTAGACATAGGTCCTAAGGGTGGGGAATGTCGGGAGGGGAAAATTTTTGTTTGAGGAGATAGTTAGCTTTTGATGAAAGGTTCAGTTTTTTTTTGAGATCTTTTATGATTCTCGACTGATAGGATGATTGGTCTTTGTTTTTGATTGAGGACTGAGCAGTTTGGATGGAGTGCTGTTTTCTTAAACGGGTTGACGGTAGGTGCGAGAGCCTAGAGAAATCTTAAGGATATTAAAATTCATAGGCAGACGTTGCGAACTGGGTTTTGGGCTTTCTCACCGAACGTTGACAGGTGTGGAGTATGTTAATGAGCGATGACATACTAAAACAATATATGCTAGTTTCAAAAATTTTAAATAACGTTACAGATGGCGCCCAACGTGGGGCCCGAATTTAGTGACCGATTTTTCCTTTTTTTTTTGCCCAACTTATAGGTGAAAAATTATTTTAATTTTTCATTCTTTTTGGAAAGTTTTATGTATTGAGGAATTTCATTTGAAGTTTTGCTTCCTCGGGTGAATGACACCGTTGCAGTCCGCGTTACCACGGTTGACCGAAGGGTTGGTATCTTATTTCAGACTCTTGTCTGTTGCAGCCTGGTATACCATCATGCTTATTGTCCGAATCAACTTACTTCTCTCAGTGTCCGTAGTTAGAGAGTCTTAGTTTATCTTTAGCAGCTGTTAGCACTGAGGAGGAAAAGTAAGTTAATATTTTTTTGTCGGGAGGTAATTTGTTGTTGTATTTTTCTTTTGTTTGGTCAGTAGCAAGGCTTCAGTCCGGTAGATTAAGGAAAGATATTCTGATTATGACTGCTGCTGGGAGCTTGAAACTGGATCATCTGAAGAGAAAATTATTTCAATAGTTGGCTCAATTGAATTTCTCAGGAATAGTGCAAAATTTTTCAAGTTACAATCATTCAAAACAACAATGAAAAAAACTCTTATCGCTATCCGGTAAGCTAAGGCCATCGCCCTGGCTTTCGACAGTGCTTCGTTAAGAGGAAATAAGTTTTGTTTTTGGATATAGTTTTTTTTTTGAGACGCTATATTTAGAGTTTAAACACAATTATTTTAAAAGTTTTTTTTTGACCCAATTTTTTTTGGGATAATTATTTTTGGGAGGCCTTCTCCCTCACTCCCCCTATTCACTTCCCAGAACCGTTATTTATGAGATAAGTAGAAAGACAATTTCGATTTTTGATTAGTGATTTGTTTAAAATAATAAGATTTGAAAATGTCAGATCGAAAACAACTGCCGAATGAGAGTTTCGACGATTTTTATGATGACCTTATCAAATTCAATTCGAAATTGCGAACATCGAAACCGGTGAAGGAAATCATAGAACTCATTAAGCAGAATGTTCGTCGAAGGATGGGAGAGTTGTTATTCGAAATTGCGAACATCGAAACCGGTGAAGGAAATCATAGAACTCATTAAGCAGAATGTTCGTCGAAGGATGGGAGAGTTGCTGGTGACTTTCAGTACGCACAGTCTACCAGAAATGGTCTACGTTTGTCGTACCATTGAAAAATTTCTAAACGGTAATGAAACACCTCGAACCAAATATACGTTTAATAACCCCACACAACCACCGCGTCGTCAAGTTAGCGAATTAGACAATGTGCCCGAAGAATCTGACTTTACAATTCCCGCGAAAGTTGAGGCCTACCAAAGGGAAGCCAATATACTTAAATGTTGGAATTGTAAAGCAGAAGGACATACATTTAGGGAATGTGACAATCCAAAACGCAACTTGTTTTGTTTTAAATGTGGTCGTGATAATATCATATCACCCAATTGCGATCGTTGTTCGGGAAACCGATCATCGAGCAATCCGTCGACCGGGGCGAAGTGCTCGAGGACGGAGAACCCGGAAAAGTAGAATCTAACTTAGTTAAAATAACCCTGCTGCAACATACTCCGGAAGAGTTGAACCGCAGGGAAGAATTTCGAAATAATCCTGATGAGAAAATAAAAGAATTGAAGTCTTATGCTCCAAGAAAATCAATCCACCAAAGACTGAAAGAGTATTATGAAGCCCGTAAAAGAATAGTTACTTTTCCATCAACCTCAGAAAAAGTAAAAAAGTTGCGAGAGCGGATGAAGAGGAAAAAAGCACAGTACAAATCGATAGCGGCCACAATTCTAAACTGTTCAGCTGACGATCCCCGTCCTTACGTGACAGTTGAAGTCTGTGGCAAGAAAATTTTCGGTTTGCTGGATTCAGGTGCAAGCATCAGTTGTCTCGGCGCTGGCGCACTTGAATTCCTAAATGAAAACCGGATACAGTTCAAAAAATTCTCTTCCTCTATCTCGACCGCTGATGGCCAGAAACAATCTATTGTTGGGATGGTAACGACGCAAATCCATTACCGAGGTAAAGCCAACGTCATGGATTTGTTTGTCGTACCATCTCTAACTCAACAGTTGTATCTGGGGGTGGATTTCTGGAGAATTTTCCAACTAGCTCCACACATCATTTCCGAAATAACACCAAATAATGAAATAGCCAGCAAAATAGATAGCGCTATCGAATGTGATCTGAACGATCAGGAGCGTGGGTTACTCCGTCAAACGATCCAACAATTTCCGTCTTTTGCGACCAAAGGTTTAGGGAAGACACACTTGGTAACACACTTTATTGATACGAGAGATGCGCCGCCCATAAAGCAACGTCATTATCCCATTTCTCCAGCGATACAAGCCCTGGTGTACGAGGAATTGGATCGCATGCTTGCTTTGGGGGTCATCGAAGAAAGTTCCAGCGCATGGAGTTCTCCAGTCGTACTAGTACGAAAACCTGGAAAGAACCGCCTGTGCTTGGACTTTCGGAAGGTGAACCAAGTTACAAAGAAGAATGCGAGCCCAATTGCTCATATAGAGGGACTGTTAGCACGACTTTCAGAGACACACTTTATCTCAAGTGTGGACCTGAAAGATGCGTACTGGCAGATACCGCTGGAGCAAAGTTCACGGGAGAAGACGGCTTTTACGGTGCCTGGTAGGCCCCTGTATCAATTTAAAGTGATGCCTTTTGGTCTTTCTAACGCGGCCCAAAGTCTGACTTATTTGATGAATTTGGTAGTGCCTTTTGAACTGCGAGACCAGGTCTTCGTCTATTTAGACGACCTACTTGTCATATCGAGGAATTTCGAAGAGCATATTCGGATCTTAGAGGTTATAGGGAAAAAGTTACTTGAAGCAGGCTTGACGATAAACGTCGAGAAGTCAAAGTTCTGCTTCAAGGAACTCCAGTACCTGGGTTACGTAGTCGGACAGGGATGCTTAAAGCCAGACCCGGCAAAAGTTGCTGCGATACTGGATTTCCCTGTACCGAAGACGACCAAGCAAGTTCGAAGATTTCTCGGTATGGCAGGTTGGTACCGTAGATTTATAGGTAATTTTTCGACCCTCGCGGCTCCTATGACAGACGTTTTAAAGAAAGGGAAAAAGTTTGATTTTGGTAAAGATGCGGAAAGGGCATTTGAAGCGATCAAATCAGCCTTAACATCAGATCTTATTCTCGTTAACCCTGACTTTTCCAAAGAATTTATAATTTTGTGTGATGCGTCCGCATCTGGTATTGGTGCGTATTGTGCCAAAAAGACGAAAACGGTGCTGAGCGGCCCATATACTATTTTTCGCAAAAGTTAAATTCGGCTCAACGAAACTATTCGGTTACCGAACGAGAATGCTTGGCAGCCGTAAGAGGCATTCAAAAATTTCGACCCTACGTGGAAGGGTATAGATTCACGGTTGTGACAGACCACTCGAGCCTGAAGTGGCTGATGAGTCTGCGAGATCCAACGGGGAGATTGGCGCGCTGGAGTCTGAAACTACAAGGGTTCGATTTTGGGATCGAACACCGGAAGGGTACCTTGAATGTAGTGCCAGATGCTCTATCTCGAGTATATGAGGTAGAGGCAATACATTCAACGGTATGTCCACCGGAGTCGATGTCAGAGAACCCTACCGATGTTCTTCATGTTGATTTGGAGGATCCGAGTTTCAAATCGGAGGAATATCTTCAAATTATTGAGCACATCGGACAAAATAAAGACCAGCTTCCTGACCTTCAAGTTTCGGACGGTTTCGTATACAAGAAGGTCAGACATTGCACAGGGAATCCACTCCAAGACGATTTAGTCTGGAAATTATGGATTCCAGCTGCGCTGACAAACCGTTTGATCTCGTTGGCTCATTGTCCACCCAGAGCTTCCCACGGTGGCATTACGAAAACGCTATTCAAGCTTAGACAGCAATTTTTTTGGCCGAATATGGCATCTCATGTAAAGACATTTCTTGAAAACTGCGAAGTTTGTAAGACGACCAAAGCTCCCAACAGTACCCTTCGAGCGGAAATGGGAAAATCCTTCTCCGTAGAAAGACCTTTCCAACATCTTTATGTTGACTTCCTGGGTCCGTACCCGCGATCGAAAAGCGGAAACACCCAGATCATGATCGCCCTAGATCAATTGACGAAATTTGTCTTAATTAAACCCCTTCGAAAAGCAAACTCGCAAACAGTTATAAAGTTTCTAGAAGAAGATGTCTTTCTGATATTTGGGGTCCCCGAAAGCATCCTGTCAGACAACGGCAGTCAATTTATTGGACATGAATTTGCTAAGATGGTAAAAACTTTTGGCATAACACATTGTCGAACCGCAGCTTACTCGCCACAGGCCAATGCGAGCGAGCGAGTGAACCGCTCAATTCTCGCGGCTGTCCGGGCATACATAGATCCTAAACAGACCAACTGGGACATACATTTACCTTCAATTGGGAGTGCACTACGCTCTACAATCCATTCTGCGATAGGTATATCTCCCTACGAAGCTCTATTCGGGCATGGTATAATTGAGCATGGTGCAGACTATAAGTTATTACGTAGGTTAACAGGGTTGAATCATTCAGAAATAGACTGGTTGCCGAAAACTGCCAGGATGAATGTGCTACACTCATATTTGAAGTCAGCTTTGGAAAAGACTCACGAATCATACGAACGAACATATAATTTGAGAAGCAGGGTTATATCATTCCAGGTAGGTGACATTCTATTCAAACGTAATTTCATCTTAAGCGATGCGGCCAAACATCTAAACGCTAAATTATGCCCGAAATTTATAAAAGTTACGGTCTGCAAAATAGTAGGGAATAATTTGTATGAAGTCGTAGACGCCAAAGGTCACAAAACTGTCGCACATTCCAAAGATCTTAGAAAATGAAAACCTAAAACGAATATGGAAATCTCAGGGTAATTGCCCGGCTCTCTCAGCTGTGCATGAGACTCTGAGAGAACATACAAAACTAAGAACCTTTACTAACAGTTTCTTCTCATATCCTTTTAAGCACAGGGAACCTGTGACAAAAAGGATATGTTGTGTAGGAAACGGTCCCAGTCACTTTTTGTTAAAAATCTTTAAGAAGACAAAAACAAAATATCACCATTCTGATCTAAACACTAAAAATTAGAGTTGAATTAATCATGCAAGAAAAGTCGGAATTATTCTCAAAATGAGTTAAATAATTTATTTACTAAAATGCACCATTTAACATTTTTTTCGTATGTGCAACCAAACTCGCCGTGCAAGCCGGCCAAAATAAATGACCAAAACAAATAATCAGGCAAAACCAAAACTAAAACTTTCGATAACCAAACGACGAAATCCGTCTCACATTTGTACGTGCACATTGAGCTTTAAGCATTGTGTTCAAGGGTCAAAGCTAAATGTGGGGTGGTGCGTTCCGAAAATGGGGGCAAATTGTTTCAAGCCGACCCGTACCGAAACCTCGACATCCGCTTTACTTCATTTTCATCTGTTCCAATTACTAAAATGAAATCTGATCGGTCGTCCTCGTGGTTTTGTTCATCGTTAAAGAAAGTCTTTTGGTTTCGAGTCGTCGTGGAAAATAGTTTCGCTTTCTAAGCGTCGTCGTGATAATCCAACACTAAGGACAAAGAAATAAAAAGAACAAAAGAAGACAACACCAAAATAACGAGGAACGAACACAAAATCAATCGTATCTCTCGAAAAGCGACATTTTTATCCCAGCCATTGATCGGCAAATCTTATCCAGGGAACAAGAGTCCAAGGTGGCACCGAAATCTTGCAGCCTTAGGTAAGATGGGAGATTTTGAAAGGAAATCGTAAATTACATATCTGTTCCCTTGTAGGTTCCTTTTTTTTTAGTCCCTTCCATCGCAGGCGACAATATTTTTCTGGCCTCGTGTTGGGAAAACCAATCGTTGTCCAGTCAGCCACAAGGATAAGCGAGGCACAGAAATCTAAGGATCCTTAGGTAAGACGGTAGTTTCTGAAAGAAAATTCGTTTATTCAAACCAAATTGTTTCCATGTAGATATACATATATTTGTCTGAAATCTTTTCTACCGTGGGGGACTTGCTTGTCAGACAGACGCACGACAACGTGAAACGCCAATCCTTGTACGCGGAAGGCGACGAAAATTCACTATCCAAGGACCCACAAACTCATCATCATCATCGTGTCCTGTATCCCCGGCTGGGGCATAGGGCGTCAACAAAACGTCTCCATCCTTCACGGTCTGCTGCAAGGTACTTAAGCTGTGGCCACGTCTTTCTCTGGGGTTCTGCTTCCGCTAAGACAGTTGATTTCCATGTTGTTCTTGGTCTTCCAACCCGCCGTGCACCCTGAGGATTCCATTCAAAGGACTGCTTTGCAATTTCATCGTTTGGTTTCCTCAGTGTGTGACCAATCCAACGCCATTTACGCTTTCTTATGTCGACGACGTCCAGCCGCTCTTGACTTGTCCTGCGCCACAATTCCTCATTTGATATTATTTGTGGCCAGCGAATCTTTAGGATGTGGCGAAGACAGCGATTCACAAAAGCCTGCAATTTCTTCGAAATGGTAGACGTGACTTTCCAGGTTTCACAAGCATATAACAGCACGGATTTGACATTGGATTCGAAGAATCTCAACTTAGTGCGTAAGGAGATTTGACTGGATTTCCAAACTGGGGACAGAGTACCGAAGGCAGCACGAGCTTTATTTATTCTACTTTTAACGTCCAGATCCGTACCACCGTTTGCAGAAACAATACTGCCAAGGTAGTTAAATTGTTCCACTACTTCAACTGGCGTCTGGCGTAAAATAATACGCTGCTGTGTGGAGCGGCCTGTGAGCATTATTTTTGTCTTTTTGCTGTTAATTCTTAGACCACTCGACTCTCCCTTCACTTGCAGTGCTTGGCACATCCCGTTCAGCCCACTGATGTTATTTGCCAGTAGACATATGTCATCGGCATAGTCTAAATGACTGAGCCTTTCGAACGGTCTCCATTGAATGCCCTGTCGCTCAGCTGTACCAACACTGGCCGTCAATACGTCGTCCATCGCCAGCAGGAAGAGAATTGGCGATAGAACATCCCCTTGTCTCACACCCTGTTGCACTACGAAGGAGTCGGATAGCTGCCCATTGTGCAAAACAAAACACCTCGCGTTGTTGTAGGACTCTTTAATAATGGCAACAATTTTTGGTGGAATTCCTCTACCAAGCAACGATCTCCATATACATTCTCGGTTAACTCGATCAAAGGCCTTTTCAAAATCCACGAACATGAGGTAAAGCGGTGATTGATATTCCATCGACTGCTCGAGGACGATACGCAGGGTGTTGATATGGTCGACACACGATCGACCACTGCGGAAGCCAGCTTGATGCCTCTTGAGTGTAGACTCGATTCTATCCTTTATTCGCTCGAGTATGATTGTTGCCATTAGTTTTGGGAAAACGGACAAAACGGTGATACCACGCCAATTGTTGCAATTCTTTAAGTCACCTTTCTTTGGCAACTTAACAATCACACCATCCTTCCAGTCCCTGGGATAGCTTTCGTTTTCCCAAATGTTTTGTATCAGCGGATGTAAAATACTAGCCGCTGCTACGGGATCGGCTTTCAGGAATTCAGCTGGTATTCCGTCCAGTCCAGCTGCCTTGTTGTTTTTGAGGAGATTTATTGATGTACGAATTTCCGATTCTGACGGGGGTTCGATGTCAATACCCCTATAGGACCTGCGCATCTCGTTTAGTTGGGGCACTTCAGCACTCTGCTCAACTGAATCCTCATTTAGCAGGGCACAAAAATGGTCCTTCCATCTACGAAGCTGATCCTCAATTGATACCAAAAGTGTGCCATCCACATCCATTACAGGATGATTGGTGTTGCTTTTTTTCCCGATAACATCTTTGGCTATTTGGTACAATTCCCGGATATCTCCTCTTCTGGCAGCGCTTTCCGCATTATCTGCGAGTCCATCCAACTTCACCCTCTTGTCACGTCTCACACAGCGGTAGACCATCTTATGTGCAATGCGGTACTCTCTTCGCAAGTCAGCCTTTCGTTGAACATCAGCTTCGGCATTTATTTGGATTTTCAACGATTTGCGAAGTTCGATCTTATCCCAGGTGTCTTGGGATATCCAAGAGTCTCTACGTCTCGTTCGCTTGGGTACAGTTTCGGATCCAGCCTCCATAAAAACACTTTTAATTTCACCCCACATCTCATCAATTGTTGAATTCTGGATTCCATTTAATGACGAGGCTCTGTCGTTAAGGGTGGTGACATAGTTTCGACATATGTTGGGGTCATTTAAAGCATTAGTAATGAATTTTGTTCTCCTTGCCGCATCCTGCGCTGGTTTTTGTACGGCAGCGGTTCGTAGTTTGAGACTCATCAGAACCATATGGTGGTCGCTTCCCACATCGGCATTTCTTATACTCCGGACATCACACATAGACTTCCTCCATCGCTGCTGAATCATGATATGATCAATTTGGTTTTCGGTTTGACCATCCGGATGCACCCAGGTAATTTTGTTGCACGTCTTATGCTTAAATACAGTCCCACCTATCACAAGACGATTCGCGTTACAAAAGTCGACAAGCAAGTCACCATTTTCATTCCGTGACCCCACGCCATTTCTTCCCATCACGCGTTCCAGTCCGTAATTGTCTGAACCGACTTGGGCATTAAGGTCTCCCATAACGACTATGATGTCGGCTCTCGGAACACTACTGTAAACCGAGTTAAGATGAGTGTAGAATGCGGTTTTGTATTCCTCGGTCGCTTCATTTGTGGGGGCGTAGCACTGAATAATTGTGACGTTACGAATTTTTGAACGAAACCTTGCTGTCATTAATCTCGCAGAAATGGGCGCCCATGAGATCAAACTACGCCTCGCTTCTTCGTTCAACATAATTCCGACACCATGCAGTCTTTGGCCACCCTCTCTTTCATCTTCGCCAGAATACAGCATTCTCGTCTGTCCAGTGTCTGATCTGTATTCAGCTCTTCCTCTCCACTTAGTTTCGCTTATGCCCAGGATACTGATCTTTAGGCGAAGCATTTCACGCTCAACCTGCTCGTATCTACCATCGCTGTACAAGGATCGAACGTTCCATGCTCCAATTTTCGTACGTATGCGGTAGCCAAAAGTAACATTTGCGCTTCTTGAAAGACTTCTTCTATTTGTCAACGATTCATTTATTATTATGGCGTCTTGATTGACGCTTGTACATGAAGGATGCCGCACCCCCAAATCCGATGTGCGGTTTACTGCAGCCGAAGCTACAGAAGGATTTTCTATAAAAAGATTACCTCTTGGGGACTCATTTCCATTTGTTGTCATAATTCATGTATTTGCATATATCCTTCCACCATGGTGTTTTCCGAGATAAGATTAATAACATACATAAGCTCAGATTTGACAGGCACACCCGCCTTTTGTATGGTCAAACACATAACTGCTCGAGGCCGCCCACTGTGGGAAAACAGACGCCTTTTGTAGCCGCCCAATATGGGTTACAGACGCTACCTGCTGCTGCCGTTGGCCTTTTACCAAAAAAAGCTCCTCCGCCACCAGACTATCATGCCGTTGACCGCCACCTGCAGTTCATCCGCCTTAAGGGGGCTTTTAACCATCCCGAGGACAAGTTTGTGCCCTGACCAGCATAGCTGGGTTGTCTGCTTATCCCGGCATCCATTCGGTCCCCCTGCACGTTAGCGTTACCCGCCCTCTACCACGCGGAGGTGTGCATAGGGATTTTCCTATCATTGAGCCTAGGGCCATATGGCGTCCTAGCACTCTCAAGTACTTTTAGAGGGACCCACAAACTCACCGATAGGTAATTCCAAACTCTTGAATAAAAGAAAAACCGAAAGGTTTACTTAAAAGAGATCTGTTTTCTTAGATTAATTCTCCACCATATGGTTTTCTTCGTATAACTTTCTTATATCCAAAATGATTAACTAAAAAGGCAATCTTCGGTCAGGACTCCGATATAAGGAACTACCCATTTGGTCCGGAAAAAAAAAAACAAGGTAGACGGGATAATCAATCCCTCAGTCGGTCAACTTGGGCTGGTCGTTTACCCTTCGGCTAGAGTCTGTTAAACGACCGATCTTGAGCCAGGAGTCCAAACATTCTTCTCATAGAATACGTATAGGTAAGAAGATAGATCTGGAATAGAAATCGTAAACTACAAATGTATTCCCTTGTAGCTAACCTTGCTTTCAGTCCTCTACATTGTGGGTGGCTTTCCTCCCAGACCGGCGACTATTCTTTGCCTCGAGAAGGTAACAACATCTATCAAAAGATATTAAATTACCGATAGAAGCGGTTTTCTTGCTAGAGCTGTAAGGATATCCTTTGGCAACAATAAGTTTGTTCCAAGACACAGACTGGATAATCCCTAGTCTCGGTCAGATTGCGTTGGCCATAGTCCTTTCGACCGACACCCGAAGATCCTGAGTTTGGAATTCAGATGACATATGTAAAAAGTGTCTCTGAGAATACTCAATTAGGTAAGGATCTATTAAAAAAAAAAAAAATATATGTAAGACCAAACAAACGATTTTCATTTTTTCTGCTGATCTTCACAGGGATCTCGGGATTCCTACGGTTCGAGACGAAATTAAGAGTTTCGCGCGAAAACATAGAAATCGGCTATTAGATCACGCTAATCCAACGATTATTGACATTCTTGACGAGTCGAATTTAGTACGCCGTCTGCAAAGAACAAAACCTTCCGACTTGGTGCGGTGAACACAAAACCGCTTTAAAATCGCGGAATAAGCAGAAACTTTCACCGGAAAGTTACCTGCAACACGTTACTTAACTTCGTTAAAAATAAATTGCTAGATAAGTTTCAACTTAGTTGCAATCGGGAAGTGGAGGTGGTTTTAGTGTAGTAAGAATCTCACACTTCTATGAGCACGCGTTTTCCGGTCCTCATAGAGCCTGATGCAGGTATTATATTATTTATTTATTAAAGTAGCAATATACATTATTTCTTTTACATTTGGTAAGAACATGCTATTTTTAGAGATTTAGGATAAACATTCCTTTTCAACTATAAATTTAAGCTAATATATAATAATAATAAGTTGTATAATAGATTTTAGTATTTATTATTCAAGGGAAAGCTACAAATTAAACCCTTATTCAACTCTTAAAACTAATATTGCAAAACTCCCAGGTTAAGTTAATGATGGCTATAGCTGTGGTTTTGGGAAAATCAAACCTTGTCAAAAGTATTCATTAGAGACAAACAAAAATAAATCCATTTGACAAATTCGTTAAGCCCAAATCCACAGCCTCCATCAAAAACATATAATATAGTATAAATGGCATTAAGCGTATATAAATTTATGGTGGAGATAAACATTTAATCAGTTCATTACACAGAACAACAGCAGTTTTTTTTTGCGTGGAGCATTTTTCGGTCCTGGTGGGTTTGAAAGGTCTAAGTGAGCTGAGTAAAACCTCATTTAAGGTTTGTTCAAGTTGACTCGATTTAAATAGTTAGTTCAAAGTAGCATAAATTGGCATTAAACTGTAAGAATTTGTATAAAAACAACAAAAACTCCCTGTGTTTTGTTTTTTTTTTTTCTAACTAAAATGTCACAATTCGGATTTACTTTTGTGCTGGAATTAAAATGAGATCTAAGCACAACAACAAAAAATATTTTTCGATAAGCAAAGCCCACCAAGTTGGCGAATATCGCCAATCTTACCTTTTTTATTCTTTCCAATGAAATTAAAAAATTTGCCAAGCAATAGGAAATTTTTTAATATTGTTTTGTATGTTTGTTAATTTAAGCAAAAATATTCAAATTGAATTGAATTTAAGATTAAGAAATAAATTATAATCCTACTTCAAAAAATTTGGCTTTATAGCAGTTTTTTTTTTGCAAATTGCGATTACTTAAGTCCGAACCCTGGACTTAAAGAGCAGCGATGACTCGGCTGATATACAATTTGACAATCCGAGATTGCAATGCAGCCATGTAATTGGTCTGAAAGCATGCTAGAGAGAGAAAATGATGCCTCTATGCCTGATAAACAATGTTTACATAAACTGTTTATATTTCAAGAATCACCGTTATTTTTTATTATTTGCATTTAAATAACGCTCATTTTAGAATGCGATAATCACAAACGTATATCTCTTCAGCATTTTTAAATGTGAATTGAAAATTTGCATTTTCAACAGGGTATAAGTAAATTAATTTCAGTGCAATTTTTAACGCGTGTATAAAAATGAGTTCAGTCCGAACAAATTGCAAATATGATCATAACGAATTCTGTTTTGTATGCGGTTTATGGTTTTTCAGTGAAAAAAAGCGTCCCATTTACGGAATAAAATTCATAGAAGCCTATAAAACAAAGTTTAACTGTGATGTGAATGATCGTGATGCACAGTGGTCTCCAAGCGTCTGCTGTAATAGCTGCCATGCAAGATTACATGACGATAAGAGGTCGATCAAGTATATTAGGCCTACGATTTGGATTAAACCGAAAAAACATCCTGAAGATTGCTATTTTTGTAACACTATTGTTCCTGCTGGTCGTAATAAATACAAAAAAAATTGCATCACATATCCAGATCCAAAAACTGTTTCCATCGTAAATGCTGTGTATCGAGATAACTATGACGGCGATGAAAATGATTCTGTTAAAAATATTGATGCAGAATTTGAAAACCCAACAGTATCAACATCAGCACAAATGGGTTTCACATCACCTAGAAATGCGTCACCATTAACATCTTCACAAGATTATGCCTTTGATTTTGAGTCAATTCTATCTGCAGAGCCTGAAGAAGACCAAAGTGTGAGCAGTCATGAACAATGGAGTGTGCCGAGATATTATTCTGATCTTCAACCAAAAAAACCAAAAATTCAATCACCGCGTTTAACCTTCGGATGACAACAGGGGTGTTCCATCACCCCAGACAATTTTCTTTTAGTTGTAATTTGGGTTTTGCTTGGTTTTCTTTTCTAAAGTTCTAGGTATTTGTCGTTTAATATGTCAGATGTCAGTTGATGATAAGAAATCCAAGCAGTGGCCTGTGGTTTTTGAATACGGTGGAATACAGTATGCACTGGGGTGACACATCACCCCATGTTGTCATTCATGTATGCGAAAATTTTAATGAAGTTACCCTCTAGGGTCATTTGAAGGAGAGCTTAGCCCCCCCTTAATTACAGAAGCAGTAAAGAGATGTAATTTGTCCAGAATATTGAGGCAAAAAAATCAAGTTTTTATGCTTGAATAGCAATTGTGCTGCATTTCCTGAAAATATGAAAGAGACTTGCATCAACTGGCTTTTAGTCCTTTAACTACACAGCAATATTTTTTTTTTTTTTTAATTTCCTATTTTCTGTTTTTTTGTATGTCAATGAAGTATTACAATTCCATAAATAGTTTTTACTATCCGTACAAATACTGTTTTTGCATTCAATTTTAGCTGGGGTGTTCCATCACCCCTGTTGTGGTGTATGTAATTTTAAAAGTGTTGTCATCGGAAGGTTAACGCAATCAATGCTAAATGATTTGGTTCGTGATCTGGGTTTATCAAAGGCAAAATCTGAGCTACTAGCTTCAAGATTGGTGCAGCTTTTAAAAGAATTTACTCCTGAAGTAGAAAATGGTGCGTTTTCAAAAAAAAAAAATTAATATTAGTTACAGTTGACTCCCTCTAAGTCAGATTTTCACGGGATATCAAAATTGGGTCGATTTAGAGAGAGTTTTGCAAAAATTCGTGTTAGAGGGAAATTCGACTTAGAGGGAAATTTGACTTATAGGGAGTCAACTGCTATTTTATGATGATTTTAAATTTATTATTTTATATAATATAGAAATCAAAATAACCCACTTCAGAGAACGAAATCAGGAATTCAGAAAATGTTTTGAGCATGAAGAAGGCTTAAGTTTCTGCAGCAATGTAACTCGATTGTTTAGTTATTTGAATTTTCCCTATAAACCAGAAGAATGGCGCCTCTTCATTGATTCTTCCAGCTCAGGTCTAAAGGTTGTGTTGTTACACAATGGAAATAAGCAACCAACAGTTCCATTGGCTTATTCTAAAATACATAAGGAAACTAACGAAGTCATGAAATTAATTTTGGATAAACTGAAATATGAACACCACAAATGGCTCATCTGTTCAGATTTAAAAGTTGTTGGACTTTTAATGGGAGTACAAGGTGGAAATTGTTCGTACCCTTGTTTCAAATGCTTGTGGCATAAATATTCAAAAAGTCTACACTACACTGACAAAATATGGCCGAAAAGACCGGAAGTACGGGAAATTGGCCAGCACAATATCATCAGTGATAAGCTTGTCGATGAAGAAGCAATAATTTTCCCACCATTACACATTTTTCTAGGCTTAATGACACAGCTGGTAGCAGCTTTAGTGAAACGGGCAAAGCAAAGAAAAAATCAAAGACGGTTGGAAAAGAGGCAAAAAGAGCTACAAGAACATGGTGAAGATGAGCACGATGACGATGACGATGAAGACAGCGAAGATGAAGAAGAAGAACACATTGTGGCACTTAAAAAATTGAGGAAAATGTTCCAGTACAAAACGACCGCGAAAATTGTTGCTGGCATTTTCAATGGACCTGAGGTGCATAGAATATTGGATGATGAAGCATTTCGTTCCAGTTTGCCAGGAAGCTTTAAGAGAGCATTGGATGCGTTAAAAGCGGTTTCACATGGTTTTCTTGGTAGCAATAAAGATGAAAACTACAGGGAATTGGTGGAAAACTTGATCACGTGCTACCGAGACATTGATGCCAACATGTCGCTTAAAGTGCATTTTCTTCATAACCATTTGGATGAATTCGTAGAAAACCTTGGCGATTACTCTGATCAGCATGGGGAACGGTACCATCAAGACATCAAAACGATGGAACAAAGATATTGTGGCAAGGACCATTGCGCTATGATGTCCGATTACTGTTGGTTTCTCATTCGAGAATCGGAAAACTATGCAACTATGTGGGATAGAAAAGCAAATGAAAATTATTTTGATTGCTTAAAGTAAATACATATGTATGTACATATCATATTTAAAAAAAAAATAAACAATCTTTTGCTATTAAATCTAAATAACTTTCATTTACATTTACATTTTCATTGGAAAGAATAAAAAAGGTAAGATTGGCGATATTCGCCAACTTGGTGGGCTTTGCTTATCGAAAAATATTTTTTGTTGTTGTGCTTAGATCTCATTTTAATTCCAGCTCAAAAGTAAATCCGAATTGTGACATTTTAGTTAGAAAAAAAAAACAAAACACAGGGAGTTTTTGTTGTTTTTATACAAATTCTTACAGTTTAATGCCAATTTATGCTACTTTGAGCATTCTTTAGTATAAAAAACATACTAATTATGGACAACAAAAATATTTTTAGTAATATCAGATGTGTAGAGAATCAAAAACAATTGATATAAGGCGTATTTTGTCGAAAACATTGACTTGTATTCAATTTTTCAAGGGAAATTGCAACGAAACAACGAAAGGCCATAACTATTTTAATCGAGTCAACTTGAACAAACCTTAAATGAGGTTTTACTCAGCTCACTTAGACCTTTCAAACCCACCAGGACCGAAAAATGCTCCACGCAAAAAAAAACAGCTGTTGTTCTGTGTTATCGGAGAAAGAACAATTTACATAAAATGTTTGTGTTAGAATTTCGATAAGGGAGTCCAAAAGATTGACATTGCTTTGCTCATGAAGCCTGTTAGTTGAATAGCACCATGGTAAATCAAGCATCATTTTAAGAATTTTGTTTTGACATATTTGGAGCTTAAGTTTATGAGTTTTGGCACAATCGTACCAAACAGGAGCACTATATAGGAGGATAGATTGGAATATTGATTTGTACAGTAAAATTTTATTTTCTTTGCTAAGTCTAGAACTTCTACATATTAATGGGTACAGAATTCTTTTGTATAGATTTATTTTGTCAATAGTTGTAGATAAATGTTTTTGGAAATTAAATTTTTTGTCTATTATAACCCCAAGATATCGACAATGTTCGGACCAGTCAATGTTAACAGAGCCCATTCGAAGTTGTACATTGTTTGGGAGAAAACAAGATTTTCGACGCCTTGTAAACCAAACAGCTTGCGTTTTCAAGGGATTTACTTTAATCTTCCATTTAAAAAAGTATTTTTCTATTGAAGAAAGACTTGTTTGCAACGTATTACAGACATCCAGAAAATAAGTTCCCGATGTAAAGATAGCCGTGTCATCAGCAAACATTGCAATACCAATGACACGGCTATCTTTACATCGGGAACTTATTTTCTGGACGTCTGTAATACGTTGCAAACAAGTCTTTCTTCAATAGAAAAATACTTTTTAAATGGAATTGCAACTTCGTTGTTCATTGAGCAATCTCAATGAAACTGTGATAGCTGAGATAGAATTTTAACAGAAAAAAATATATTTTCAAAACAGGGTATTTCAAAAAAAAATTACAACATTTGGCAACTTCGTTGTTCCTTGGGCGATTTCAATGAAATTGACACAGTCGATAGCGATAATGTCGATAAATAAAAATTTAATAACAAATAGGTTTGATAATTCCTCAAAAACTGCAAGATTTTTACATTTGGTTTTCGGTATTTGATTACAAATTAATAAGGGCATTGAATATTGAACACAACAATAGCATTTAATTACGCAAAATTTTGAAAAATACAAACTTTTTCAATTATTTTGATTTTGAATATTAATTTCTAAAAAAATATTCATTTAAACAACTTGATTTAAAAAACAAATAAAAGAATGGATTATTAGCTTTCAAAAAAGCTATAGCACATTATCTTACGTTCTTTCGTTGATTTTTAATATTTTTTGTTTGCATTTTTTTGTCTGTAATGTTATATGTTAAAGAAAAAATAAAAAAAAAAAATACCTACAAGTCTTCCAGTCTGTCTTCTGCCTTTTAGAATTTGATCACTTCCTACGTACACGAGTACACTGACAAATCGGCAGAAGTCACCGAATCAGGTAAATTTTCGGAAATTTTTGACAACTTTAGCAGCTTCTAGCACCCCTATGTCTTTCACTTAGCCTTCTGCCATTTTTGAAGCAACCTGTTTTAAGTTTTTTGTTTTCTTTTTTATTCTGTATCAGCTATCACCTGCTTCAATTTCACTGAAATCGCTCAAGGAATAACGAAGTTGCAAAATGTTAACATTTTTTTAAACACCCTGTTGCATTTTATTTATTCTAAGATAAGTTAGTAAGGTCAGGTACATTACATACCCACTAACAAAAAATTGGCAATATAATATGGATTACCTTATATTACCAAGTTTCTATTTTTCAATAAAAAAAAAGCTATACAAAAATAGTTGAAAATCCAAACACAGCACAAATACATTTATATTTTTCTTTGTAAAATTTTAATATTTTGAGACCCAAACAAACGGCTTTTTCATTTGCCGAAAAGAAAAAAACAACAAAAAAAGGTACATTTTATTTTCTCTTATCCAAAAACAAAAAAAAATATTGTCTGCCTGTTAAATGCTCATGCATGGCTCGTGTCCAGCGTTCGGACCTTACTCACGGAGAGAATGGAAAAATCACCAATTGAAAAATTTGCAGTTGCAATTTACGAATCATGTTTTATTCGTAAATCAAGGCATTTTGTTCCCGAATTAATAAAAAAAACTGGTAATTTAACATTCAAAACGTAGCAATTTACAAAATTTGTTTCTTCGTGATTTGCAATTAATATCCATGATTCAAGTTTGTACTTTTCATAGCAAAATACAACTTTTTTGGCGTAATTTACTCTCCAAAGGAATAATATCACAAACAGCATTTAAAAATATTGATTTGCGATAAAAATTTAGTAATTTACATCATGCACAATCACTGATTTACGTTTTTTCTGTCGCAATTTGCAACTCCATGAGAATAGTCGCAAATCACCAACAAAATAATCCTAAATCACGACTTTCTTGTCGCAATTTACTTCTCGAAGAGATAAAGCACCACAACATGGCAGGTATCTGATCATCAATGTGTGACACCAACGATCTGTAATGCAAATTGGCCTGGTGGTTGCATGCTCGCTCCGTAACTGGAGGGTTGCGAGTTCAAATCCAAGTAGAGTCAGCGTAAAGTATTTATTTCAAATAAATTAAATTAAATGTGTATACCTGCCAAATGAAGGGTAGAAGCAGGATTGATCTTTCCAAGTGGCAATATCACGAAATAAAAGTGGTGATCACAAATCTTTTTTGCAAATTTACATATTGTGCAATTGAGGAATATTTGGATCAAATTGCGATTTGTTGTTCGCAATTTTGTTTTCTCTCGATAGCATAATTGATACTTAAAGAGGGTTGATTTACGATTTTAGAGTATCAATATCTTCATTTTGCTCAGTTTTGCAAATTGCAAACAAATAGTCGTAATTTACGAAATCCGAAGCCAAGGTATAAATCGGGACTCATTTTTCGTAATTTGCATCTCATTTTTCGTGATATGATCCAAGAATTCTTTCCGTGCTCCAATTTTGAGGAATAACAAAAACTACTCCGCCACTCCACTAATTATAAATCTACTTCTTTTTTCCACACTAAAAAATTCTTTTGTCAAACAACATAAATTAAATCACAACACCGTTTTATTCAATTTTCCAACCATCTCCGACTCTGAAATCTGAATGTTTACATCTGAAAGTTTAATTTTAAACGGAATCATTTTTGTTTCTTATCTTGTACGCACGGCCGTAGCCAGGCCTACGCTAGGGTGAGCTCAGCTCACCCAAAAAATTGTGGGACATTTTAAGATTTTGGACATCTTTAACATCAAACAAAATAATGCCTCAAAATTAAATTTTAAATGTGCACCAACAGAAATGTGCAAGAAGAAGGCTTCGGAAACAACCTTAATGCAGTGGATATGGAGAGACCTCTGTTGGTATACATAATTGAGCACAATTTTGAAGCTGGAAATTTTTTTTAAATCATTGGCTTCATCACCATTGAACCAACGAAAACTTTTCTGCAGACCTAGAAAACAACTTCAAATGTTGTATTTTTTCGCCACATTAAAGCTTGTTTTTGAAGCGATCGACACATTAGGGATCAGCACATCTACGAAATAAGTCATCATATTCAGCACTTTCGCAAATAGAAGCTATACGATGGCCATAAATGACCGGTCAGAGCCTGTGAGTGTGCAGTCGTTACTTTCTTGTATTCGAAAAGACGATTGAATTTATGGAAATGGATGATATTTTGGGTAAATTTGCCAAAAAATAAAACACTGAATCCAACATTTTCAAAAACTTTCTGCTCATATTTGTGATTTTATGTACATATATTTGTAATCAGGTAGATGTATTGTCTCAATCAAAATTGTGTATTTTATAGACAATATTATGATTTTCGTCAAAAAATTTCAACTCAACCAAAAATACCTTGAGCTCACCCATACGATTGTTCCTGGCTACGGCCGTGCTTGTACGTCGTTTCTCGATCTCGATCATATCGTGATTTATGATATTTTTTGCTGTTAAAAATACCTATTTATTTTTTTTGAAAATATAGTTTTGACAACTTGAGTTTTTTCCTTCGTTTTCAAAATTTTCTATAAAAATACCTACCTACTCTGCATTTTCAACAAATCTGCTCCGAAATTTTGCTGCTGAGGTTTGAACCTTGCCATGTCCACCAAATACCAAAGCTAGCCCTTTATGCGTATAGGTAGATACATTGATGGTTACAACAAAGAAAAACAACAAAAAGTACACATTCCCATATCCCATTCCACAGAAGAATGAAAATTGAATTTCTACCTGCAACCTGCTCATGCTCACTGCTCTATTCATTGTTCATGTTGTGTTGGTGTAGGTAGGTGTTTGCATATAAGAAGGTTTTATAATACAAATTCTATATACTACTGAAATAAATCAGCCAAGTAGAAGACTTAGCATTAAGGATTGGACTTGTTGAATTATTGATTCAAAATAGCTTTTTATGGCCTTTAGTCCTATAAATTGGCGTTTCGTTCGGCTTACTCACTTGAACTCATCAGTGACATAGTGAGGGCTTTGTCATACGCAATTTATATTAAGTTCAGTTCAACTTACATGAATTTTTCAACGAAAATCCACTGTAAACTATATCCAACAAGATTAGAATTCCTAATCATTAAGCTGGAAGTTTTGTTGCCCTGGGCCAGGCATAGTTTCTATATAAGAAGGTTTTATAATACAAATTCTATATACTACTGAAATAAATCAGCCAAGTAGAAGACTTAGCATTAAGGATTGGACTTGTTGAATTATTGATTCAAAATAGCTTTTTATGGCCTTTAGTCCTATAAATTGGCGTTTCGTTCGGCTTACTCACTTGAACTCATCAGTGACATAGTGAGGGCTTTGTCATACGCAATTTATATTAAGTTCAGTTCAACTTACATGAATTTTTCAACGAAAATCCACTGTAAACTATATCCAACAAGATTAGAATTCCTAATCATTAAGCTGGAAGTTTTTTTGCCCTGGGCCAGGCATAGTTTCTATATAAGAAGGTTTTATAATACAAATTCTATATACTACTGAAATAAATCAGCCAAGTAGAAGACTTAGCATTAAGGATTGGACTTGTTGAATTATTGATTCAAAATAGCTTTTTATGGCCTTTAGTCCTATAAATTGGCGTTTCGTTCGGCTTACTCACTTGAACTCATCAGTGACATAGTGAGGGCTTTGTCATACGCAATTTATATTAAGTTCAGTTCAATTTACATGAATTTTTCAACGAAAATCCACTGTAAACTATATCCAACAAGATTAGAATTCCTAATCATTAAGCTGGAAGTTTTTTTGCCCTGGGCCAGGCATAGTTTCTATATAAGAAGGTTTTATAATACAAATTCTATATACTACTGAAATAAATCAGCCAAGTAGAAGACTTAGCATTAAGGATTGGACTTGTTGAATTATTGATTCAAAATAGCTTTTTATGGCCTTTAGTCCTATAAATTGGCGTTTCGTTCGGCTTACTCACTTGAACTCATCAGTGACATAGTGAGGGCTTTGTCATACGCAATTTATATTAAGTTCAGTTCAACTTACATGAATTTTTCAACGAAAATCCACTGTAAACTATATCCAACAAGATTAGAATTCCTAATCATTAAGCTGGAAGTTTTTTTGCCCTGGGCCAGGCATAGTTTCTATATAAGAAGGTTTTATAATACAAATTCTATATACTACTGAAATAAATCAGCCAAGTAGAAGACTTAGCATTAAGGATTGGACTTGTTGAATTATTGATTCAAAATAGCTTTTTATGGCCTTTAGTCCTATAAATTGGCGTTTCGTTCGGCTTACTCACTTGAACTCATCAGTGACATAGTGAGGGCTTTGTCATACGCAATTTATATTAAGTTCAGTTCAACTTACATGAATTTTTCAACGAAAATCCACTGTAAACTATATCCAACAAGATTAGAATTCCTAATCATTAAGCTGGAAGTTTTTTTGCCCTGGGCCAGGCATAGTTTCTATATAAGAAGGTTTTATAATACAAATTCTATATACTACTGAAATAAATCAGCCAAGTAGAAGACTTAGCATTAAGGATTGGACTTGTTGAATTATTGATTCAAAATAGCTTTTTATGGCCTTTAGTCCTATAAATTGGCGTTTCGTTCGGCTTACTCACTTGAACTCATCAGTGACATAGTGAGGGCTTTGTCATACGCAATTTATATTAAGTTCAGTTCAACTTACAATCAATAATTCAACAAGTCCAATCCTTAATGCTAAGTCTTCTACTTGGCTGATTTATTTCAGTAGTATATAGAATTTGTATTAAAACCTTCTTATATAGAAACTATGCCTGGCCCAGGGCAAAAAAACTTCCAGCTTAATGATTAGGAATTCTAATCTTGTTGGATATAGTTTACAGTGGATTTTCGTTGAAAAATTCATGTAAGTTGAACTGAACTTAATATAAATTGCGTATGACAAAGCCCTCACTATGTCACTGATGAGTTCAAGTAAGTAAGCCGAACGAAACGCCAATTTATAGGACTAAAGGCCATAAAAAGCTATTTTGAATCAATAATTCAACAAGTCCAATCCTTAATGCTAAGTCTTCTACTTGGCTGATTTATTTCAGTAGTATATAGAATTTGTATTATAAAACCTTCTTATATAGAAACTATGCCTGGCCCAGGGCAACAAAACTTCCAGCTTAATGATTAGGAATTCTAATCTTGTTGGATATAGTTTACAGTGGATTTTCGTTGAAAAATTCATGTAAGTTGAACTGAACTTAATATAAATTGCGTATGACAAAGCCCTCACTATGTCACTGATGAGTTCAAGTGAGTAAGCCGAACGAAACGCCAATTTATAGGACTAAAGGCCATAAAAAGCTATTTTGAATCGGTAGGTGTTTGCTTCCCACATTTCATGAGATCCACAATTTTTTGTTTTTGTTTTTATGATGAAAGGGTTCAAGTATAAGGACAAATAAGGTGACATCTAGCAACATGATCCACAGATTAATTTTCTTTTATGAGTAAAATGGTTGTAGTCTTTGGATGCACAAGGCGACATCTGAAGTTGCTTTAACGTAGTATTTTCATTTAATCGAAGTGGTTCCTCTATGTATATAAACTCAATGGTACCTCGTATGTAAAAGATGCATTCTCGAAGTTAGACAAAAAAAAGAGAATACGTACTATGTAGGTACTTATGTACATATATAAATTTTAATTTTTTTTTGATTTGAAAACACAACCGAAACAAAATAATAAATAAACTTTGATTACTAATGCGAGTTTTGAAAGTGATCGAAAAATTAACTAGATATAAAATAAAATGGTTTCGAATATAAAGTGAAGTAAAAAAAAAAAAGTATGATTTTTTTTTTGTTTGGACAATTAAAGTAAAGTAGATAAGAACATAGGATAGTAGGTGTATAAATAATTATATGTGACACTCATCCATCGGAAGTGATTAGGTGCAAATGGATATTTCCTCTCTAAGATAAATCATAATACTCTTCAGTGCTATAATTTCATAAACAACTTTAACTAATTCACCAGGTCTCGTCGCTACAAATGCTGTGCACAACATATTGGAGCGCCGGTAAGTGAGTTTTTTTTTTATTTTCTTTTTGGATATTGTTTTTTTTTAATTTTCTTTAATTCATTTATATAAATACAATATACATACATATATATGAATTGTTATAAAAAAAGAAACAAATAGAGGTTTAACAACTCCAGTGAGGGTTCATTCAGGTCGTAATTTGACCTTGATCTATTAGCTAATCCTGGGTAGTATTGAAGATGATAGGGTTGCATAGAAGCATTAACGAATAGTTTTTTTTTATGCTTGAATTATTGATGCAAATTTTATTCAAATTTTTTTTTTTGATTTTTCCGATGAATGGGAATGATACAATTTATGATGTTGATAACTTTAAGAAATAGGCTTAAGTCTTTAATTGAATAAAATAGCATTTTGAAGCAAATTTAATTTTTATATTGAATGAAAAATTTGTTGGATGTTTTTTTTTATCTTCACTGGAATTGGTCATGATTTGAGGTATTGAGGTTAATCGTTTTCATTAATTTTTTTTGAGAGAAATTTGATATGGATATGAAAAGACTAAGATACAAAATTTTTACGAGAAATAGTTTCTAATGGGGTTCTAACCCGTGAAGTTTTTGGGAAGTGAATCCAAATGGAGTGAGGGATGAGTAGTATTTCCAAAAGTCAGTAGTAAGGGAAAGTCAGTGACTTTCCCCTTTCAATTAGGGCTATTGCAAAAATGTTTAGGGGCGCAAGCGATGGCGTAGGAGCATTCCTTAATGGATTTTTCTGTTTTGGGATGCTATGAAGGGTGGGTAGAGAAAATGCTCCGAGGGCACGATAACCTATGCCCTCCTCTAAATGTGGTGGTATAAAGGAAAAAGGAAAAAGAGTCGGTTGCTAATTTTTGGGCCCTACTTCTTTTTAGGAGATGGTACATAATAAATCAAACAACAACTAAGATAAAGGCCTGGAAAAAAGGTAACACCGTCCATTAGCTAGTGACAAGAACCCCCCCATCGACGAGCTGTGCAAGGCGACCAGCAGGCCTTCGGTTACTTACGCGAGTGGACACCCCTCTCGACCCCTGCCTGGACGGGCCTATGGGTCTGTAGACATAGGTCCTAAGGGTGGGGAATGTCGGGAGGGGAAAATTTTTGTTTGAGGAGATAGTTAGCTTTTGATGAAAGGTTCAGTTTTTTTTTTGAGATCTTTTATGATTCTCGACTGATAGGATGATTGGTCTTTGTTTTTGATTGAGGACTGAGCAGTTTGGATGGAGTGCTGTTTTCTTAAACGGGTTGACGGTAGGTGCGAGAGCCTAGAGAAATCTTAAGGATATTAAAATTCATAGGCAGACGTTGCGAACTGGGTTTTGGGCTTTCTCACCGAACGTTGACAGGTGTGGAGTATGTTAATGAGCGATGACATACTAAAACAATATATGCTAGTTTCAAAAATTTTAAATAACGTCATTGTATATATATTCTATAGTACTATCATGGGCAATGAGCGACCGACTCGCCATCTGGGCAGGGCTTATGAAATTAATGGTGGTGAGCCTGACTAAAGTGTGTAGAGTTTAATTGGAGATGCAGAACAGTCAAATAAAGAGGAAATATAAAAATAATAAAATAATGAGAAGACAATATATTTTATTTATGAGAGTTAGAGGGAGGCAAGAAAGCCTATTTTAAAAGAAGAGGCTAGGTGCGTATTTAGTTCTATGAGCAGAAAAGGACAGATGTTGGGTGCAGGAATTTTAGTTGGTACCGTTATTGAAAATATATATGCATATGAAAATCATCCGCTCTGCAATTTGTTGGACTGTTTCTACGGTTGCTTAGCTTGTGAATAGCTATATACGTACATATGTACATACATATTTGATATTTTCTTCCTAGTAGATTTGCGCCTTTTTTGAATCCGTTTGTCATTGATTTTTGATTCAGCTTCAGCTAACGTGGTCGGAATAAGCTCTGAATTTAATTATCAAGTTTTTGGTTTGTTACTAAAGTTAAAGAAAGTTCAATAAGTGATACCTTAATGCGATTGAAAATCTCGTTCGTGAAAAAAACGAAATTTCGGCAAATTTAATTGTGAATTTACCTCTTCGGTAGTTTTGTGAAATGTGTTAGCTTTTTTAACTAAAAAATTGCTTGCATTTTGCGAATTAATTCAATGCAATTAAAAATTTCGTTCGTGGAAAATAGTGTATAAAAAAATAAATTTCGGCTAATTTAATTATAAATTTATCACTTCGGTAGTTTTGTGAAATGTGTTAGCTTTTTTTACTAAAAAATTTGCTTGCATTTTGTGAATAAGATAAATGCAATTGAAAATTTCGTTCGTGAAATTTAATTGTAAATTTATCACTACGGTAGTTTTGTGAACTGTGTTAGCTTTTTTCACTGAAAAATTGCTTGCATTTTATGAATAAAATAAATGCAATTAAAAATTTTATTCGTAAAAAATATATGAAAAAAGGAAATATAATTTTAATTGTAATTTTACCACTGGCAAAATTCGCTCGGTAGTTTTGTGAAATTTGTTAGCTTTTTTTTACTTAAAAATTGCTTGCATTTTGTAAATAAGCAATCTATTCGTGTTATAGATATTCTTGCCAAGAGAAAGTTTGCGTTTTTATTTTGAATCTAAGATTCAGTGATTTTTTTTTTTTTGATTAAAAAGTAATTGCAGGATTTCCCCTGTTGTGTTTTAATTGAAAAAAATTAAAAATAAAATTAAAATTATCTGTGATATATGTGTTTTGTTTTTGATAAGAAACAACTATCAGAGTGAGTTTGTAGTTTGTGGATTTTATTAGTTATTGCTTAGCTAAAATCCTTACCTACACATTTTCCTTAAATTTTCATTTAATAATATTTATTTATATACTATTTTCTATTTCTTTATTTTTGTTTTTTGTTTAAAAACAAAGCTGATAGATTTCTATTGCATTTCGTGGGTTTTTAGTTTTTTTGTGACTAAAGTCCTTAACGTTTACCTATATAAATTTTTTCATAAACGAATTCGTAAATGATGTTTATTTAGGTATACATATATTATTATCTGTTTGCTTACGTTTATTTTCATTCGCTTTTAACAACAATTTACTGAGAAGATTTGTATTTCGTTTGTTTTAGTTTCTTCTTAACTAAAATCCTTAACGTGTACACATTTTCATTAGTTCTTTCTATCCCATTTAATTTGTTTTTCATTTTAAAAACAATTGACTGAGTAGATATTTCGTGGGTTTTAATTTTTTCTTAACCTTAATCCCTAACGTCTAGGTACCTACTAGGTAATCACATCTACGAATACTACTGAAATTTAATTTGTATATTTCTGTTCATTTCTTCAATTAGATACTAACTTTTCTATTAATTTCCTAATACAATTTTGTTTCAAAATGGTAAGGTGTACTTATCAAAACTGTGATGAGCTGCAAAGAACTTTTGGGGAATTGTCTTTTTTTCAAATACCGAATGATCACAGAAGGGCAGTTTGGTTAAAACATGCAAATATAACACACATGAAGGATTTACTACCCAAAGTACCCTTTATGTGTGAAAAACATTTTTATACTAAGGACATCCTGATACAATCCGTTCGTAAAAGTTTAACCAAATTCGCTCTTCCAATATCTTCGGTATGTAGTTGTTCCAAAACTGCTACTGACATTTCATGTGTTCATCTAATGGATGCATGGAGGTACCGAAAGCAGCCAACTTCAACCGTTATATCTACGCCTTTGACTTGTGAGCCCCAGCCCCCACCTACGCCTTGCAGCCCAGCTGCTTCTTTAGTAAATCTGGCTTCGAGTTCAACCACCACTTATATTAAAGATTCCTCACTGAATATAACAGATTTACCTTCTTCTTCCCATATTTCGCCATCACAATTTCCGTCACCAGGGTACCGTTCTTATAAATCAGTGCGGAAAATAAATCGTACCCGTGTCATACCCAGATATATTTTTCGTACGCCCAAAAAACTGAAACAAAGTGAGTGAGTATATTTTAAGAAATGATGTCGAAAAACAGATGGCAAAGTCGACACCTGAGCTACAAACATTTATCTTAGCTCAACTTTTCCACAAAAATAATACTCCTTGGGGAAATAGCGAAAAAGATTTGTTTTTAAATTTTTTTTTTTAAGTCACCAGCCTGTTACTCATTCATGTTGAGTACTGGATTCAAACTGCCAGCAGTTAGTACCATTTACCGTTGGCATTCCGAAATTCGCTTTCCAACTGGATTTAGTAAGCCGATGTCGGATATGCTAACTGAAAAAGCCAAAAGCATGACAGCCATGGACAAAAAGTGTGTGCTACTTTTTGACGAAATGTCAATAAAAAAAGAATTAGAGTATAGTATTAGGGATGATATTGTTTACGGCCTTACAGACTTTGGGGAGTATGGAAGGATGAATACTCCAGCCACTAAGGCAATGGCATTCACACTTCGTGGATTGAATAAAAATTGGAAACAGACCATTGTATATTACATTGGAAGTCCAAATGCAGAGGTTTTATCCAAGATGTTGGTTAGTATAATTACGGGAGTAATAAGGTGTGGGTTGACTGTTGTTGCAACAAGCTGCGACCAGGGAGTCAACAATTGCTCAGCGTACAGAAAGCTTGTTAAACCACCCATGTCTGTTGAGAGGACACCGTACGTGGAAATAGAAAATCACCGGATTTTCTTGCTCTACGATTATCCGCACCTCTTCAAAAGTGTGCGAAACATATTGTTAAAATATAAAATTACAATCGGGAATGATGTTGCTGATTGGCACACTATCGAAAAAATTTATAGAGAAGACTCGAAGGGGATATTTCAAGTTTTTTTTAAACTTACCGAGGCCCATATTAAACCAAACGGTTTTGACAAACTTTCAGTTAAGTTAGGCCTGGTTCACACGAGATTGTACCGCACGATTTTTTGCAGTATAAACCCGTGCGAATGAGCAGTGGCGTATATATTTTACATAGAGCCTTTCACACGACGTTTGTACGGCAAGAAAACGTACTCAGCTAAGTACGTTTATCGAATACTCAACGGACTTATAAAAAAAAACGAATGAATTGCGACGTATCGTCTTCCAGTGGCGTATAGTTTTATATAGTCTTGTTCACACGGTTTAAATCCACGTTGGGTATTTGTTCGTTGGCATCGAATGAGCTTCAGTGAAGAGAAAAGCCGATGCACACAAAAAAAATTAATCGACCGATATGGGTGGTTTAAAAAAATTATAACTCCGGTGGTACTCATTGGAACTTGTAGGTTAAGGTCTTGAAATAAAGAAGAGGAATGAGGCAATAAATATGCGTTTTTAGTTTTCCAAAATTATAAAAATTTTCATCAATTTTTGAATTTAGAATAAAATAAATGGAATTGAATTGGGCTTTATTCACCCTTTTAGTATGAAAATGTTTGCCCCTCCTCAATGATTTTCTTACACAATATAGCCCGTTATGTCAGCTTTCTTTAAAGACCTTAACCTTGAAGATCCAATCAGTAAAACGGGAGCTATAATTTTTTAAAGCAATCCATATCAAATTTTAATAAAAAAATTCCATGTAGATAACGGGATTTTCTCGCTGGTGGATGGTCGTGGACAATGGTCCAAGCAGGTAATTTCAATGCAATTGTTTTGATTTTTCGATCAATTTAAAATCAAGATTATGTCGCTTATATACCACGTAGGACAATGAATGAGGTATCAAAATAACCGTTATTTTATTTATATGTTATATTTAAACCAACAAGAAAATTAATCAATGCACTAAACAGATATGAGTTCATATGTGAAAGCGCTCAAAGAATGCCGTTATCTCCGTCCAACGGTATTCTAGGACTCTTATTTTTTAAATTTATATTTGAATCAATATTTTCTATCATCCGTCCAAATTTCAGCTTTCTAGCCTTTTCCCTTAAAAAGATAAAAATAAAATACTTCACAAATTCAAACTTTTCCATTCATTTTCATCATACTGCAGCTATTCGAGTTTTAAACGAATAAATATAAATATCGTGTGAACACCCAATATTTGTTCGGTAAAAACCGAATGCGATAAAAAAACGTGCGGTACAATCTCGTGTGAACCAGGCCTTAGCCACTCAAATATTTAGCGCCAATGTGTATTCTGGCATCTTATATGCATTGAGCGTTAACTTCTTTGAAACTGAAAAAGAAAAGAAATATGCTCAAACAACAGCTACATTTATAAAAAAAATGAATGATCTATTTGATCATCTTAATACCGGTAAACTTTACTCCAGGAATCCAAATAAACAAGTTTTATCGGAGTCCACCGACACTCTTGAATATTTGAAAAGTGCAATTGGTTGGATTGCAACATGGAGATCAACCGGTTCTCATAAAATCCCATATTGCTTCAAGGGATTGCAGCAAACTCTTTTGGGAGTCAAAGAGATGTGGAAATATCTCAGAAACGAGGAACAAAGCTTTGTTCTACTCCAACATTTGAATACAGACGTTGTGGAAAATCTGTTTTCTATGTTACGTTGCAATAGAGGCTCCTACGAGAGAAACCCTTCAGCTTTGAGATTTGTTCGAAATCTCAAACAAATCGCCTTCCAGCATCTAAGTGCAGCTGAACATTCTGGCTATGAAGATGCTGGAGCAGAGCCATTATTGAAAGGAGCTGACATCGAAAAAGATTTCGAAAGTGAGTTGGAAGAAGACTTTGTCTTTGAACACCCAATCGAGGATCACCTATTGCCAATCCAATCTAGCAAAGTTGATAACGACTTGGCGAGCAATCATTTAGAACTTGACTTAGATTTAGAGCAATATAATGCAAATAATGTTTGCTCTGGGAAATTGCAGGTAGGATCTTCCGTATATTATGCTGGATTTGCGGCATGGAAGCTCAAGAAGAGACTCAACTGCGAATCTTGCTCTCAATACATGATCGAACAAAGAGATCATACAAGAGAGCAAACATTATTGATACAACTACGGGCTTATGAGAGTATCACCACCCCATCAGAGTTTGGAAAACTAACTGTTCCTTCGATACCGTTCGATGAGACTTTTAGAAGAGTACAAACAATCTACAATCCACAAATATCTGACCGGCGACAAAGGGAGATGCTTGTAGAAACATGGTTGTGTGAAATCATGACGTTGATAGACAGTAGTTTGATCATTAATTGCAGTGTTGAACACAAAAAAGCAATTATTAGATTTCTTTTGATCGGACTGATTAAGTTTGGGATTAAAAAGACCAATAAGGATTTTAGACTTAAGCCAACAACTAGTCAACCTTCTAAGAAAAGCTGTAATAAATAAGACTGATTTTTTCTTAAAATATATTTTAATTTTTCCAACTGCAGCTAGACTGCAATTGCAACTTCCATCCACTTACTTTTATTTATATTATTTTTGAAGTAGTATTAGAACGAGGAATAGGCCTATCGGGGAAACCTAAAAAAAAAAACGCATCTAGTATTTTACCCCACTGGGTGATGTGGAAAAAAATACTTTTTTGTGTCTAGGTATGTATATAAATTAAGTTATTGGCTATCGGCAAAAAAAAAATATCTATTTCAACTATTTTTTTCTTAGCAAAGTACCTACCGCGAAATAATATTTAATTTTTATAAATACAAAATTATATAAAATAAACTAGATAAATTAAAAATAAGTTGAAAAAATTCAATTTGTATTTGTATTTGTTTAAAAACTTGATTAAAAAGTTTTTCAGACAAAATGTTGTTTTTACTTCAAGGAACATTTTCCAAAATTTTCGTTTTCTACTTATAGGTACTATCTTCAGTGACGTTAAGAGAAAGTAACGTGATACAATCTGATCTCGCTGTATTCTTTAAAGCCTTTTGTTGGAGGGGAAAACGCTTCATATATCTCACCAATCAACATTCATTATTTCATTTAAGAATTGTATTTAAATAGTAATTATTTTCAAGATGTATTTTTAACTATTATATTTCAGCCTTTAAACTTTAATTTAAAATATAAAGTAGTCTCTCTTTCTAAATTACTTATCAAAATTTTTTGTATGTATACGATTTACGAAATAAAATTAAAACATTGTATTACAACCCTTAGGGGAAAATCTTGGCCTTTTTGCTTTGAAAGTTCTCGTCGTTGTTTTTGCTCGCTTTTGTGGTTATTATGGTTAACCTTCAAAAGTCCTCTTGGCTTACTCAGGGAGAAATGAATGACTGGATTGCACGTACTTGCTCTTATGTAAAATACGCTGCATATATAAGAAAATATTTCCTATATAAATACATGGAAATTATGAGAGAAAAATGTTTAAAAGAATGAAACACGATATTTAAATCAGCCAAAACAACTCTTTTAATACTTTGAACTGTGAAAAAGGAATAACATCTAAATTCTTAAACAAATATGAATTAATACAAAAAAAAAATTGAATAGTTGGAGCGGTTTTTTAAAAAAATAATTGTTTGTATATAAAATTCTTAAAACATTTTTAAGAACTAATTTTGGAATGCAAATCTAAAAAATATTGGTATATAAAAAATTTATCTAGATCCGTTCAGCCGAAATGAGGAAATTCAAAATTAAAAAACAAGTTCTATGACAGATACTAGCGCTATTTTTTTGGTGCATTTTTATCTTTGCTTAGAAAAAAGTAGCATGTTAAACACAACAACAATACGGAATTATACCAGTTTGTTGTAGTAATTAACATGCTACTTTTTTAGTAGTAGATCGTACTAATTTAAGTATATAGAAAAAGTTTAATCAAAATCGTAGGAGTCATTTTTGAATCCAAAACTTGCCTTATAGTACCTATAATCGCAAGTAAAAATTTATTGATAAACAAAGACAATACTTACAAAGAAGTACTATTCCGTTTTTGAAAGCCAGAAATCTGTTTTTCAATCATAAATTTAAATAAAATTATTTATGTCCATTGTTCTTAAGAAGTTCGCATTCAAACTTAAAATTTTGATAAAAAAGTTTAGACCAAAGATTAAAAAAAGTTTGTTAGAGTTGCCTGTTCGAACACTAGTGTTGTTATAGAAAATTAAATTTTTTTACGGTTTTACCTTTGTATATGAAACCTATAGTACTATCATGAGGAAGAATTTTTTCTTTTCATAAGCCGTCTACAGACGGCGTTGGCAATAGCCAAGATTTGAGATTGTAGAGTTAAAAGTGGAAGGAAGAAATATAAATAGACGGAAAAAACAGAAAGAGAGGGTTGTATTACATTGATTCTGACATCAATAAGGGGAATAAGGGAGATAACTAAATCAGTAATCTTAAGTTGGCTGTTGTCATGATGAACGAAAACGATACACAAAACAAAAATGAAAACAATTTTTTTCTATGCCAATGCCTGTATGTTGTCTCTTGTCGAGGTATTAGGTAGGTATTTAAGTAGATATAGATACATAGCTATATCGTTTATTTTTGTTTTGGAAATTTTGTTATGAATTTTATATTCACATTTTTCAATGCAATGTTGCTAGTTTTCACTAGGTCTTCAGGAATTTTTTATAAAAGATGGTGTTATTTATGTGATAGGTATTATTTGTTTGTTTTCACAATTTGAATTTAGTATTAGGCTTAGGCACCTTACCATTTGTCGAGTTTTTCTGTGGGCTCAGAAGGGGGTTTACATGGAACAACATCTTGACAAACATTGAGAACCATCGTTGTTTGATCATTTAAATGCAAAAACAACCATGTTGTCCAACTTTGTTGTATAGGGGGTTTCACATTCTCAAATATTCACATTCTCGAAACCTAAGAAATATTTTTACATTTGGTTTTCGGTATTTGACTAACAATTGATAGGGGCATTGGATATTGAACACAAAAATAACACTTAAATACCAAAATTTTTGAAAATTATCAACTTAAAAAAGAAATAACAATTTTTTTAAATACCTATTTCGATCTTGAAATTTAATTTCTGAAAAACTATTTAGTTAAATAAATTATTGATTTATAAAACAAATACAAGAATGTAGTATAAGCTTTCCAATAAGCTATAGAATATTTATTGTATGTGCTTTTGATGATTTTTAATATTTAATAATTTTTTGCTTTGAAAGTCAATTTTTCAGAAATTGCTCCTCCTTCGCTATACGATTTTATTTTTTGAATATAGGGTCATGTCCCCAGTAATCCAACACTTAGTGGTTCATAATAAAGTAATCGTTGACTGTGAAGAAACTATTCAACGTAAATATTTGATGTAAAATTATTTATCAGCTTAAACTCAAATATTTGTTATAACATTTAAGGTTTTTCTTGTAACTTTTTTTATAAAAAATCAAAAGCTGAAAAAAGCCAAGTTCCCCAGTTGTTTCCTAGTTTCTTAAGCCCGAACAGAAAGTTTCCTTATTTCGAACACAATATTTTGTACATAGTTTCAACCAAAAAAAAATCATAGAAGTATTTCTCTCAGTTTTATTAAACAAATTGTGTTTTTAATTTGTTTTTATTCAATTCTTTTAAAAACTAAATAAAATAAAACAGTTTATCGGAATCTTAGTTTGAACACAATTCAAAAACTGTTCGAAAAAAAGGAAGCTAGCAATTACATGAGTTTCCTTGAATCGAACACTGGTAAAAAGGAAGAAAAAGGTGTTCGAATACTGGACCCAACGTTCCTCTCAGTGTTCTTGACGTAAAACCGTAAAAAAATTTAATTTTCTATAACAACACTAGTGTTCGAACAGGCAACTCTAACAAACTTTTTTTAATCTTTGGTCTAAACTTTTTTATCAAAATTTTAAGTTTGAATGCGAACTTCTTAAGAACAATGGACATAAATAATTTTATTTAAATTTATGATTGAAAAACAGATTTCTGGCTTTCAAAAACGGAATAGTACTTCTTTGTAAGTATTGTCTTTGTTTATCAATAAATTTTTACTTGCGATTATAGGTACTATAAGGCAAGTTTTGGATTCAAAAATGACTCCTACGATTTTGATTAAACTTTTTCTATATACTTAAATTAGTACGATCTACTACTAAAAAAGTAGCATGTTAATTACTACAACAAACTGGTATAATTCCGTATTGTTGTTGTGTTTAACATGCTACTTTTTTCTAAGCAAAGATAAAAATGCACCAAAAAAATAGCGCTAGTATCTGTCATAGAACTTGTTTTTTAATTTTGAATTTCCTCATTTCGGCTGAACGGATCTAGATAAATTTTTTATATACCAATATTTTTTAGATTTGCATTCCAAAATTAGTTCTTAAAAATGTTTTAAGAATTTTATATACAAACAATTATTTTTTTAAAAAACCGCTCCAACTATTCAATTTTTTTTTTGTATTAATTCATATTTGTTTAAGAATTTAGATGTTATTCCTTTTTCACAGTTCAAAGTATTAAAAGAGTTGTTTTGGCTGATTTAAATATCGTGTTTCATTCTTTTAAACATTTTTCTCTCATAATTTCCATGTATTTATATAGGAAATATTTTCTTATATATGCAGCGTATTTTACATAAGAGCAAGTACGTGCAATCCAGTCATTCATTTCTCCCTGAGTAAGCCAAGAGGACTTTTGAAGGTTAACCATAATAACCACAAAAGCGAGCAAAAACAACGACGAGAACTTTCAAAGCAAAAAGGCCAAGATTTTCCCCTAAGGGTTGTAATACAATGTTTTAATTTTATTTCGTAAATCGTATACATACAAAAAATTTTGATAAGTAATTTAGAAAGAGAGACTACTTTATATTTTAAATTAAAGTTTAAAGGCTGAAATATAATAGTTAAAAATACATCTTGAAAATAATTACTATTTAAATACAATTCTTAAATGAAATAATGAATGTTGATTGGTGAGATATATGAAGCGTTTTCCCCTCCAACAAAAGGCTTTAAAGAATACAGCGAGATCAGATTGTATCACGTTACTTTCTCTTAACGTCACTGAAGATAGTACCTATAAGTAGAAAACGAAAATTTTGGAAAATGTTCCTTGAAGTAAAAACAACATTTTGTCTGAAAAACTTTTTAATCAAGTTTTTAAACAAATACAAATACAAATTGAATTTTTTCAACTTATTTTTAATTTATCTAGTTTATTTTATATAATTTTGTATTTATAAAAATTAAATATTATTTCGCGGTAGGTACTTTGCTAAGAAAAAAATAGTTGAAATAGATATTTTTTTTTTTGCCGATAGCCAATAACTTAATTTATATACATACCTAGACACAAAAAAGTATTTTTTTCCACATCACCCAGTGGGGTAAAATACTAGATGCGTTTTTTTTTTTTGAGGTTTCCCCGATAGGCCTATTCCTCGTTCTAATACTACTTCAAAAATAATATAAATAAAAGTAAGTGGATGGAAGTTGCAATTGCAGTCTAGCTGCAGTTGGAAAAAGTAAAATATATTTTAAGAAAAAATCAGTCTTATTTATTACAGCTTTTCTTAGAAGGTTGACTAGTTGTTGGCTTAAGTCTAAAATCCTTATTGGTCTTTTTAATCCCAAACTTAATCAGTCCGATCAAAAGAAATCTAATAATTGCTTTTTTGTGTTCAACACTGCAATTAATGATCAAACTACTGTCTATCAACGTCATGATTTCACACAACCATGTTTCTACAAGCATCTCCCTTTGTCGCCGGTCAGATATTTGTGGATTGTAGATTGTTTGTACTCTTCTAAAAGTCTCATCGAACGGTATCGAAGGAACAGTTAGTTTTCCAAACTCTGATGGCGTGGTGATACTCTCATAAGCCCGTAGTTGTATCAATAATGTTTGCTCTCTTGTATGATCTCTTTGTTCGATCATGTATTGAGAGCAAGATTCGCAGTTGAGTCTCTTCTTGAGCTTCCATGCCGCAAATCCAGCATAATATACGGAAGCTCCTACCTGCAATTTCCCAGAGCAAACATTATTTGCATTATATTGCTCTAAATCTAAGTCAAGTTCTAAATTATTGCTCGCCAAGTCGTTATCAACTTTGCTAGATTGGATTGGCAATAGGTGATCCTCGATTGGGTGTTCAAAGACAAAGTCTTCTTCCAACTCACTTTCGAAATCTTTTTCGATGTCAGCTCCTTTCAATAATGGCTCTGCTCCAGCATCTTCATAGCCAGAATGTTCAGCTGCACTTAGATGCTGGAAGGCGATTTGTTTGAGATTTCGAACAAATCTCAAAGCTGAAGGGTTTCTCTCGTAGGAGCCTCTATTGCAACGTAACATAGAAAACAGATTTTCCACAACGTCTGTATTCAAATGTTGGAGTAGAACAAAGCTTTGTTCCTCGTTTCTGAGATATTTCCACATCTCTATGACTCCCAAAAGAGTTTGCTGCAATCCCTTGAAGCAATATGGGATTTTATGAGAACCGGTTGATCTCCATGTTGCAATCCAACCAATTGCACTTTTCAAATATTCAAGAGTGTCGGTGGACTCCGATAAAACTTGTTTATTTGGATTCCTGGATTAAAGTTTACCGGTATTAAGATGATCAAATAGATCATTCATTTTTTTTATAAATGTAGCTGTTGTTTGAGCATTTTTCTTTTCTTCTTCAGTTTCAAAGAAGTTAACGCTCAATGCATATAAGATGCCAGAATACACATTGGCGCTAAATATTTGTGTGGCTAACTTAACTGAAAGTTTGTCAAAACCGTTTGGTTTAATATGGGCCTCGGTAAGTTTAAAAAAGACTTGAAATATCCCCTTCGAGTCTTCTCTATAAATTTTTTCGATAATGTGCCAATCAGCAACATCATTCCCGATTGTAATTTTATATTTTAACAATATGTTTCGCACACTTTTGAAAAGGTGCGGATAATCGTAGAGCAAGAAAATCCGGTGATTTTCTATTTCCACGTACGGTGTACTTTCAACAGACATGGGTGGTTTAACAAGCTTTCTGTACGCTGAGCAATTGTTGACTCCCTGGTCGCAGCTTGTTGCAACAACAGTCAACCCACACCTTATTACTCCCGTAATTATACTAACCAACATCTTGGATAAAACCTCTGCATTTGGACTTCCAATGTAATATACAATGGTCTGTTTCCAATTTTTATTCAATCCACGAAGTGTGAATGCCATTGCCTTAGTGGCTGGAGTATTCATCCTTCCATACTCCCCAAAGTCTGTAAGCCCGTAAACAATGTCATCCTTAATACTATACTCTAATTCTTTTTTTATTGACATTTCGTCAAAAAGTAGGACACACTTTTTGTCCATGGCTGTCATGCTTTTGGCTTTTTCAGTTAGCATATCCGACATCGGCTTACTAAATCCAGTTGGAAAGCGAATTTCGGAATGCCAACGGTAAATGGTACTAACTGCTGGCAGTTTGAATCCAGTACTCAACATGAATGAGTAACAGGCTGGTGACTTAAAAAAAAATTTTAAAAACAAATCTTTTTCGCTATTTCCCCAAGGAGTATTATTTTTGTGGAAAAGTTGAGCTAAGATAAATGTTTGTAGCTCAGGTGTCGACTTTGCCATCTGTTTTTCGACATCATTTCTTAAAATATACTCCCGGTTTTGTTTCAGTTTTTTGGGCGTACGAAAAATATATCTGGGAATGACACGGGTACGATTTATTTTCCGCACTGATTTATAAGAACGATATCCTGGTGACGGAAATTGTGATGGAGAAATATGGGAAGAAGAAGGTAAATCTGTTATATTCAGTGAGGAATCTTTAATATAAGTGGTGGTTGAACTCGAAGCCAGATTTACTAAAGAAGCAGCTGGGCTGCAAGGCGTAGGTGGGGGCTGGGGCTCACAAGTCAAAGGCGTAGATATAACGGTTGAAGTTGGCTGCTTCCGGTACCTCCATGCATCCATTAGATGAACACATGAAATGTCAGTAGCAGTTTCGGAACAACTACATACCGAAGATATTGGAAGAGCGAATTTGGTTAAACTTTTACGAACGGATTGTATCAGGATGTCCTTAGTATAAAAATGTTTTTCACACATAAAGGGTACTTTGGGTAGTAAATCCTTCATGTGTGTTATATTTGCATGTTTTAACCAAACTGCCCTTCTGTGATCATTCGGTATTTGAAAAAAAGACAATTCCCCAAAAGTTCTTTGCAGCTCATCACAGTTTTGATAAGTACACCTTACCATTTTGCAACGAAATTGTATTAGGAAATGAATAGAAAAGTTAGTATCTAATTGAAGAAATGAACAGAAATATACAAAGTAAATTTCAGTAGTATTCGTAGATGTGATTACCTAGTAGGTACCTAGACGTTAGGGATTAAGGTTAAGAAAAAATTAAAACCCACGAAATATCTACTCAGTCAATTGTTTTTAAAATGAAAAACAAATTAAATGGGATAGAAAGAACCAATGAAAATGTGTGCACGTTAAGGATTTTAGTTAAGAAGAAACTAAAACAAACGAAATACAAATCTTCTCAGTAAATTATTGTTACAGTAACAAGCGAATGAAAATAAACGTAATAATAAAAGATAATGTATACCTAAATAAACATCATTTACGAATTCGTTTATGAAAAAATTTATATAGGTACACGTTAAGGACTTTAGTTACAAAAAACTAAAAACCCACGAAATGCAATAGATATCTATCAGCTTTGTTTTTACACAAAAAACAAAAATAATTAGAAAATAGTATATAAATAAATATTATTAAATGAAAATTTTAGGAAAATGTGTAGGTAAGGATTTTAGTTAAGCAATAACTAATAAAATCCACAAACTACAAACTCACTCTGATAGTTGTTTTTATCAAAAACAAAACACATATATCACAGATAATTTTAATTTTATTTTTAATTTTTTCAATTAAAACACAACAGGGGAAATCCTGCAATTACTTTTTAATCAAAAAAAATCACTGAATCTTAGATTCAAAATAAAAAGGCAAACTTTATCTTGGCAAGAATATCTATAACACGAATAGATTGCTTATTCACAAAATGCAAGCAATTTTTAAGTAAAAAAAAGCTAACAAATTTCACAAAACTACCGAGCGAATTTTGCCAGTGGTAAAATAACAAATAAAATTATAGGTATTTCCTTTTTTCATATATTTTTTACGAATAAAATTTTTAATTGCATTTATTTTATTCATAAAATGCAAGCAATTTTCAGTAAAAAAGCTAACACAGTTCACAAAACTACCGTAGTGATAAATTTACAATTAAATTTCACGAACGAAATTTTCAATTGCATTTATCTAATTCACAAAATGCAAGCAATTTTTTTTAGTAAAAAAAGCTAACACATTTCACAAAACTACCGAAGTGATAAATTTATAATTAAATTAGCCGAAATTTATTTTTTCATACACTATTTTCCACGAACGAAATTTGTAATTGCATTTATTTAATTCACAAAATGCAAAAACTACCGAAGAGGTAAATTCACAATTAAATTAGCCGAAATTTCGTTTTTTCACGAACGAGATTTTCAATCGCATTTAGGTATCACCTATTGAAATTTCTTTAACTTTCGAAACAAACCAAAAACTTGATAATTAAATTCAGAGCTTATTACGAACACGTTAGCTGAAGCTGAATCAAAAATCAATGACAAACGGATTCAAAAAAGGCGCAAATCTATTAGGAAGAAAATATCAAATATGTATGTATGTACGTATGTATATAGCTATTCACAAGCTAAGCAACCGTAGAAACAGTCCAACAAATTGCAGAAAAAGAAATCAGGCGAAAGCATAGTTGCCACTTTGGTATACTCTTTAAGCAAGTTTGTTAGAATTTTTCCAGGTAAAATAAATTTTTATATTTTTATTGCAATCTATTAAATCAAATATAGAAAATAGTTTTACAAATTATTTAGAAAACTAAAATGATTTACAATCAGCTTCCAGCATTCATATCTAAAATACCGAGGTACTAAGTTTGAGCAACTCAACCTTGCTCTTAGTTTCGGTCAAAGTATTCATTTCTGAATTATTGTTTATAATTTACGAATTCAATTTACACTCGTGTAAAGTGCAAATTTTTGCAAAGTCAATTCGCCAAAAACAACAACAAATCAAATTAATAAATCCCACTAATAATTTATTTTACAAAAAAAAACATCTTTATGCTTGTAGGTATATTTTTTCCCTTTGATTTTGCCAGAAAATCTAATCCTTAAAGTGGCAACCAAGATTACAAGAGCGGATGATTTTCATATGCATATATATTTTCAATAACGGTACCAAGGTACCAACTAAAATTCCTGCACCCAACATCTGTCCTTTTCTGCTCATAGAACTAAATACGCACCTAGCCTCTTCTTTTAAAATAGGCTTTCTTGCCTCCCTCTAACTCTCATAAATAAAATATATTGTCTTCTCATTATTTTATTATTATTATATTTCCTCTTTATTTGACTGTTCTGCATCTCCAATTAAACTCTACACACTTTAGTCAGGCTCACCACCATTAATTTCATAAGCCCTGCCCAGATGGCGAGTCGGTCGCTCATTGCCCATGATAGTACTATAGAATATATATACAATGATTGCATATCAAAATTTTCAAAAAATAAGTTTTTGGATTTTTAAACAAAGTTTCAATTTTTTTTTTTGAAAATTCGATATCTCAAAAACGGGTTGACAATTTTTTTCAAATTTTGTTTTTACATACACATAAATAATATACTTTAGATTTGCATACCAAAATTTTCTCCTAAAAATGTTTTAAGAATTTTATATATAAAAAATTAATTTCTTGAAAAAACACTCCAACGATTTTATTTTTTTCCAATACAATCATATTCAATCAAGAATTAAGATAGCATTCTTTTTTTCACCTCAAACTGCCAAAGAGTTGTTTTAGCCAATTTAAATGTCGTATTTCCTGCTTCTCTCCATTTTTCTCTCATAATTTCCATGTTTTTATATACAATTTTCTTTAACCCGCAGTGTCTTGAACATAAGAGCAAGTACGTGTGACCCAGTCGTGCATTTTATTTCTTTTGGAGTGGCAGTGAGATAGAATGTTATATTTGTGTCAAAGAATGAAGAACTGTTTCATTCAGTTCAATATGAGAATAGGTTAGTTTGATTTGTAAAATTATCTGTCCTAGGAAGATTTAACAAGATTAACTTCTAATCTTCAAGATTTACGACATAAATTTGTATGGTAAACAAGATTTGAGGTAAATTTTAATAAATCCCGGTTTAGTGTTCGGTGTAAACGTAAACGTAGTATAAACGTCAAACTCATGAGTTAGGCTCTTATGACATTAAAGTAACTCACAATTGTTTTTATTTCGGAGGCAAACTACAAGTTGTGAAGAAAATATCCATATTTCCAACAATATCGAAGCTAAGGATATTTTCAGATACTTTTGGCATGATCCAGAGCCAGGAGGGGGCAAATCATGAACACTGACAAAAAAGACAAGTAGGTAGTTGTTAAAATTCATAGTAAGAAAATGCATGCGAAAATGTGGTAATGCCAGGGCGGGGCAAACCATGAACTTAATAAAGAAGCTTTAAAGAAAATATCCATATTTTCCAACAATATCGAAACTAAGGATATTTTCAGGTACATTTGGTGTGATCCAGAGCCAGGGGGGGGGCAAATCATGGAGAGAAGGCAAAGTATTTGTTAAAATTCAAAGAAAAAAATGAAAAATTTCTTAGTTGTGTGGTATTGTCCAGAGCCAGGGGGGGCAACTGCCCCCCCCTTGCCCCCCACCCTCCGGGCGCCTATGCTTATTAACAACACAATTGAGGACCCTTTGGTAGTTTTGGTTTGGGAAGAAAATCTGGGTAAAAAAAAATCATTTTTGTTTACTTTTTTACACCGTTTTCAAAATTAAATACGCGTAAAATCCGATTAAACACAAAAACTAACCAAAAAGTTAGTTAAAATTTAAATGTGATGACTTACTATGTGTAACATAAATTTTTTCGTGTAACTTACATAAATTTAAGTATCGCATAGAATTTATGTGGAACCTAGCTATGTAAGTATAAGATTTATGTTATTTTCAATTGTATAAGAAAAGTATTCATATAACAGAAGGGTATAATGGATATAGGTATTATAGGTTTACAAAAATATACCTAATAACCTTACAAAAGATACCTATATGTATTATGCAGGTACCCTTACCTTAACCAACCCCAGAATTTCGAATAAAAATGCCTACTAAAAGATATTCCTACCAATCTATCCTCGAATTAATTCATAATGGGCATGTTATCAAACAAAATTTTATGTATGATAATAATTGAAAGAACAAACATTAAATCTAATACCTACCAAAAGATGTAGGCACCGACATACTTACGATATATCTACCTAGGTAGGTACATATATGGGTGTTTCCATCGTGTGACAGTGAGACTCCATATTTTATTAATTATTCACATAATTTTTCCAATTTATAAATAAAAACTTTACTATTCTATATGAAACCTGAAGCCCTTTTAAATAAAATGCACGACTGGGTCGCACGTACTTGCTCGAGTGTTCAAGACACTGCGGGTTTAAGAAAATCGTATATTAAAACATGGAAATTATGAGAGAAAAGTATAGAGAAGCATCAAATACGACATTTAAATTGGCTAAAACAACTCTTCTGACAGTTTGGGGTGAAAAAAGAATGCCATCTTAATTCTTGATTGAATATGATTGTATAAACAAAAATTAAAATCGTTGGAGCGGTTTTGTTACAAAAAATATTTTTTTATATATAAAATTCTTAAAACATTTTTAAGAACAAATTTTGGCACGCAAATCTGAAGTATATATTTATGTTTATATAAAATCAAAATAAAAAAAAAAATTGTCAACCCGTTTTTGAGATATCGAATTTTCAAAAAAAATTTAAACTTTTTTTTAAAAATCCAAAAACTTTTTTTTTGAAAATTTTGATAGGCATGCAATATTATTTAGTCTCTCTGAAATTTGTATATACAAAAATTCATCTAAATCCGTTTAGTCGATTACGAAAAAATTCAAAATAAAAAAATACGTTTAATGACAGGTTACTAGTAATAGTTAGTTGCTAAGCGTAAAATTTTATTATTTTTGGTACTAATTTAAGTATATGAAAAAGTTAAATCAAAATCGTAGGAGTCGTTTTTAAGCAAACAAGTATTTTCCTTTACGGTTTTTTAGCTTTTGTATGGAAGGTACCGTTATTTTTTCATAAATGTAAAATTTTTTCTAAAAATATTTTAGAGAGTAGGTACTAAAAAACTCTTAAATATCGAGTTTCAAAAAAAATCGATCATGTCATTTTCGAAATATTTGATTTTCAAAAAAAAATTTTGAAACATTTCTTAAAAATCCAAAAAATATTTTTTCAAAAATGTTGGTACACAAAACTATTTATGCTTTTTAGAAACTTCTGTATAAAAAACAATAATTGAAATCGCTCGTACCGTTTTGAAGAAAATCTAAAATTAAAAAATGGTTCTTTGGGAGGTAGGTACCATTAATAACCATTTAAAAAAATGGTTTTCCACCCAAAGGAGGCCTTTACTTAGGTAAATATATTTATTGAATTTTTTTAAGAAAAGTTGTCTAGCCGTATGGACGTATGTATTTATTTTTTTATAAGGAAAAGGAAAAACTTTATTAATATTATAGACTAAGAGCCCACACCAGATTTTGGGTGTGAGTGATAGCTTCATTAAAGGCTATTCAAAAAATCAAAGTCTTGCAGTCTATAACTGGGGCCTTTGCGAGTAACAATGCACCGAAAACAAAATATGAATGCAACTTCGAGGATAATCGTCTTAGTCGAAATTGGTTTTGACTCCTCCCTAGATAAGCTCCTCGGATCACATATCACGGAATCTGAGACCATCTGAGTGTATAGTTGGGTCTACCAGACCGTTAAAAAAATTCAAAATTCAAAGTGAAAAACGGTTTTTTTAAACAGTCTGACAGGGCGAATTTAACACTCAAATGATCTCAGATTCCGTGAAATGGGATCCGCGGAGCTTATCTAGTGAGGGGTGAAAACCAATTTCGGCTAACACGATTATCCTCGAAGTTGCATTCATATTTTTTTTTCGATGCACTGTTACTCGCAAAGGCCCCAGTTGTGGACTGCAAGACTTTGATTTTTTGAATAGACTTTAAAGAAGCTTTCGACGCCTATACTTCTTTTTTTGCTATCGTTCACACCCAAAATCTGCTGTGGGCTCTTAGTCTAATAGGTACATTTCACTTTTCTGTTTCTTTAAATAAAATATAAAAAGGGCCACAAGCCACAACCTGAAAACACACTCATAAACATAAAATTTCTTTTTTCCATCTGGTCTCTTTTATGGGTAAACTGACTGGAGAGAAAAAATGAGTAATTAATTGTGACTGTGAATAGGCCAATTAGATTTTGAGAAGATTTTGTGGTAGATATATGTAGGTAGTCTCATAGATTACGAAATCTTAAAATGTATTAAAATCTGGTTGATTTTCATGAAATTTTGCGCTTTTGGCTCGAAATATAAGTAGATTTTGATTCGTTGTGAAAAGGCTATTAGGTTCTTTTATGTGAAATTCTTATACATATTTTTATACTTTAAAATTGAATTTATCTAATATGCTAATGGTGATATAATTTTATTTTGTAGAAAAAAAGCTTATACCTAAGGCTGTGCTCCTATCAGGAAAAAGGAGGCCCTAAAACATGTTTGATACGGGACCCCAAAAGTGCTCGCTATGCCACTGCACCTACCACTAATTTCAGTCCGCTAGCCATTTTTCTAACGCTTGTACTGTGTACTAGTGCGCGCAAAATAGGTATATTAAAAAACAAAAAAATGGCTATGCTCATATACCATAATTTCTGTAGCAGTAGGAACTTAGAATTTCAACCTCTTGGTACCTAATAGTTCTTATAAATTTAGGAACCAAGCCAAAAAATTTAAAATAAGGAAACCGAACTTAAAATAAAAACTTCGACAAAATTGCAGCCGACCAACATTCACAATTTTTCGCAGTAGGTAGTTTGTAGTTACCTCACATTTTTTTCGAAATATCGCGAAATCCTCGAATCCTCCGTCATAGCAGGTTCCATGTCACAGCAAACCCCGTCTGGCATATGCTCGCTATCAGGCAAGGCATTACAAAAAACTCACATAACTACCTACGTGGCGTCTTGGAGCCCGTTGACGAAATATTATTACTAACCTAGACCTAGACCAAACACGTGCACCTGATCACTCTCCTTACTCATAGGCGATACAAGTTGATCTCTAAAAAAAGGTACATACATGGATGGACTCTCCTACACTACACGCACACATTGAAATAGATAGGTAGGTACCTATTTGATTTTGAAAATTCGTTGGTGTCTCTAAGACCGGAGGTGGTAGATAGTTAAGGGTTAAGATCGATTTAAGATGAAAAATACCTTTAAGAAAAAAAAGGCTTGTGACTAAAGGTAACATCATTAGCGTTTTCATTTTTGTTCAGTTCTGCGCATCCATCAAAATCAGTGGAAAATGGCGAATCCCGTGACCCCCACTCGTTAAACATCAAAATTTGTTGTGTGTTATGTGTTAATTTGTTACTTACAATTAGCAAATACAATATTTTCAAGTTTTTTTGTGTTTATTAACATTATTTTATTTCATGCAAACAATATTCCTTCCTGGTTTTTAGTGTTATTAAAATTATCCTTTTGTGTTTGTTTTATTCGTTGTTGTTGTAATACAGCGGACGGGGTCACGTAAGGCTGCCATCTTGAATTTCTTTGACAGTTCTAATTTCGGACAACATGCGCAAGATAATACCTTAGATATGTATACTGTGACTAGGTAGGTACAATGACCGCAACCTTTAAAAGTAAATTAAAGATATTTTTGTAAGGCTAAAAATTCATATTTCCAACTGCAAATGGCTAAAAATCACGAACGCAAATTTCAATTCAGGTTTTAAGCTAGTTGCTTATGTGCCTATACAAGGCCTAAAAGTCGCAAGCTCATTTTTCTAAGTCACCACCAAAATTACATCACTTTTTCTAATTAGAAATCGTTCTTCAAAATATTCACTTTTATTCAATTTGATCAGAGAAAAACAAAATCATTTAAGTGCATTTATCTCAAAACTACCTAGGTACTAAAATATAGATTCTCTTTTTCCTTATGATGGCAGGATTACACTTTTGCACTCATAGCCTCATACTTATGCCTAGGTATACCATCGAAATCATGCAAGAAAATTTCAATACCTAGGTACCTACCAAAAGATAGTACCTGCCTAGGTATGTATTATGCCTATCCCAGAGTAGGTACATAGGTACCTACCTATTTCTAAAAGAGTACCTAACTATATCTAATAATGAGTAAGGAAACTCGGAATAATTTCTCTATAGGTATTCTCACACAGATTGGAAAAATAGATGGTGCAGGGAACTAAGTCCCCGGGAACCAAGTCCACCGAGGGCCTTAGTTCTCATTTAATGGGAACTAAGTCCACTTCAGCGAAGTGGACTTGGTTCTCATAGAAGGTGGGAACAAAATTCCTCAAAAACTGAGTGGTTTTACTTCCCTTTAAATGTGTATTTAATTCCCACTTCAATCTTATAAATAAAATAGAAATACTTTTCACAATTGTTGGATATATAGGATAAATTCAAAGATTCCTTAAATGCCAAAAAAACTTTGTATACACCAAGCCTCGCACCTACCCCAAAACCTATAGTGAGCCCAAGCAACTGTTTATTCGCCGTAATGCTTTGTCTTACATAAATACAGTGCTAGCACCCAGCATAACGGCGAATAAACAGTGAGGTATGTATGCAACCCCCCTGCTTGGGCTCACTATAGGATTTTGGGTATAGGTGCGAGGTTGGGTGTATGCAAAGTTTTCGCGCAATTTTGAATTTTTGTAATTTTTATCGTTGGAAGTTAGTTCCCTCTCCATATTTCAAAATGTGTAGGTACTTAGTTCTCATAAAGAAGTGGACTATTTGCTCACCTTGCCTGGGAACTAAGTCCACTTCGTTAAAGTGGATTTAGTTCCCATTAAATGAGAACAAAGGCCCTCGGTGGACTTGGTTCCCGGGGACTTAGTTCCCTGCACCGTAATAAAATAAGAAGATAACTCTAAAGAGTTAAAGATTAAAAGCATACTTGCACAAATTATATTTGCACAACTGATAAGAACAAATTCAGCACGGTTTTGAAATAGCATTATACCTACCTAACAAAAAAAACCCTTATCATGTTGTTATATTGGCAGAAAAAGGAAATATTGCCTCTGAAAGTAGGTACCTATTTAGCAAAGAAAAGGAAACTGGAAGGAATAAAAGCACATTCAAATCGTTCTTGTGCAGGCGGTTCTGCATAAGGAATCTCTTTGACTGCTTTGACTTAAAGAATGTTTTTTTGTTTTTTATTCTAAATTTTTTTTTAATAGTGACTACTACCATTGCAAAAGAGTTTCCCTACTCATTTTATTATATATACTCTGGCTCTGGCCTATCCTCGAACACCTGCAAGAAAATTTTAAGCCAAATCACAAAAACAAAACCTACCCTCAATAAAATAAGAAAATATGGGTTGGGTATAGCCCATCAAAGTCGAACTTGTCACGAGCCAACTAATACCGACGCATCTAATCGCAAACGCAGGCCATAACATTCTCAACTCATCATGACGCATATCATCGCACGCCAACCCATCATGACGCATAGCCAGAATATTCATTTGCAGAATGAATTTTTTTTTTCATCGTTTCTATTGGTTAAGTTTTTACAAATGTGAGCAAAATGAACAGAGTATATTATGTTTGGAGGATGGAACCAATTTTTTTTGGTGCAGCGAGGAGGTAGGTCAAATGAAATGGGAAAAAAGAAAGAGAACTTTTTAAACGGAAGGTGTTGGTTAGGTAACCAAGATGTTGCGGTGGGAGTGAAGAGTGAAGACAAAGTCAAATTAGTTTTGCGTATTTACTATGTAAAAATTGAATGTGACGATATACATTATGTAGGTATGTAAGTGCAGATTGGATATAGGTAACTTGTTATAACTTCAGTTCTATTCGTCGTGCAATCATATAGGTACCTATAATGACTTAAAGTGTCTGACCGAGGAGGTTCTGGAGTCGGGTTTGGAACTGGACAGAGGAACATTTTTCTGATAGCTTTCATCCGATGGAGTATTCTCATAGAGATGGTTCTGGAGGTGGGTCTGGAACTGGACAAAGGAAATATTTTTTTTTTACTACCTAGATAGGTAAATTTCAGAGATAATTTTGGTGGTGGGTCCGATGGAGTAGAGTCTCATAGAGGTGGTTCTGGAGGTGGGTCTGGAACTGGACAAAGGAACAATTTTTGTTTTAATAGATAACTTTCATATATTATTTTGGTGGTGGGTCCGATGGAGTAGAGTCTCATAGAGGTGGTTCTGGAGGTGGGCCTTGGAACTGGACAAAGGAATTTTTTTTTTAATAGATAACCTTCAGAGATTATTTTGGTTGTGGGTCCGATGGAGTAGAGTCTCATAGAGATGGTTCTAGAGGTGGGTCTGGAACTGGACAAAGGAACAATTTTTTTTTAATAGATAGGTAACATTTATAGGTATATTACTTTGGTGGTGGGTCCGATGGAGTATAGTCTCAAAGAGGTGATTATGGAGGTGGGTCTCGAACTGGACAAAGGAACAATTTTTTTTTATAGATAACTTTCATATATTATTTTGGTGGTGGGTCCGAGGAGTAGAGTCTCATAGAGGTGATTCTGGAGGTGGGTCTCAAACTGGACAAAGGAACAATTTTTTTTTAATAGGTAGATAACTTTCAGAGATTATTTTGGTGGTGAGTCCGATGGAGTAGAGTCTCATAGAGGTGGTTCTGGAGGTGGGTCTGGAACTGGACAAAGGAACAATTTTTGTTTTAATAGATAACTTTCATACCTATATTATTTTGGTGGTGGGTCCGATGGAGTAGAGTCTCATAGAGGTGGTTCTGGAGGTGGGCCTTGGAACTGGACAAAGGAATTTTTTTTTAATAGATAACCTTCAGAGATTATTTTGGTTGTGGGTCCGATGGAGTAGAGTCTCATAGAGATGGTTCTGGAGGTGGGTCTCGAACTGGACAAAGGAACAATTTTTTTTTAATAGATAACCTTTATATATTATTTTGGTGGTGGGTCCGATGGAGTATAGTCTCAAAGATGTGATTTTGGAGGTGGGTCTCGAACTGGACAAAGGAACAATTTTTTTTTATAGATAACTTTCATATATTATTTTAGTGGTGGGTCCGATGGAGTAGAGTCTCATAGAGGTGATTCTGGAGGTGGGTCTCAAACTGGACAAAGGAACAATTTTTTTTTAATAGGTAGATAACTTTCAGAGATTATTTTGGTGGTGAGTCCGATGGAGTAGAGGCTCATAGAGGTGGTTCTGGAGGTGGGTCTGGAACTGGACAAAGGAACAATTTTTGTTTTAATAGATAACTTTCATATATTATTTTGGTGGTGGGTCCGATGGAGTAGAGTCTCATAGAGGTGGTTCTGGAGGTGGGCCTGGAACTGGACAAAGGAATTTTTTTTTTTTAGTAGGTAGGTAGATAACTTTCAGAGATTATTTTGGTGGTAAGTCCGATGGAGTAGAGTCTCAAAGAGGTGATTCTGGAGGTGGGTCTCAAACTGGACAAAGGAACAATTTTTTTTTAATAGATAACTTTCATATATTATTTTGGTGGTGGGTCCGATGGAGTAGAGTCTCATAGAGGTGGTTCTGGAGGTGGGCCTGGAACTGGACATAGGAATTTTTTTTTCTTAGTAGGTAGGTAGATAACTTTCAGAGATTATTTTGGTGGTGAGTCCGATGGAGTAGAGTCTCATAGAGGTGGTTCTGGAGGTGGGTCTGGAACTGGACAAAGGAACAATTTTTGTTTTAGTAGATAAGTTTCATAGATTATTTTGGTGGTGGGTCCGATGGAGTAGAGTCTCATAGAGGTGGTTCTGGAGGTGGGCCTGGAACTGGACAAGGGAATTTTTTTTTTAATAGGTAAATAGCGTTCAGAGATTATTTTGGTGGTGAGTCCGATGGAGTAGAGTCTCATAGAGGTGGTTCTGGAGGTGGGTCTTGAACTGGACAAAGGAACAATTTTTGTTTTAATAGATAACTTTCATATATTATTTTGGTGGTGGGTCCGATGGAGTAGAGTCTCAAAGAGGTGATTCTGGAGGTGGGTCTCAAACTGGACAAAGGAACAATTTTTTTTAATAGGTAGATAACTTTCAGAGATTATTTTGGTGGTGAGTCCGATGGAGTAGAGTCTCATAGAGGTGGTTCTGGAGGTGGGTCTGGAACTGGACAAAGGAACAATTTTTGTTTTAATAGATAACTTTCATATATTATTTTGGTGGTGGGTCCGATGGAGTAGAGTCTCATAGAGGTGGTTCTGGAGGTGGGCCTGGAACTGGACAAAGGAATTTTTTTTTTTATAGGTAGATAACTTTCAGAGATTATTTTGGTGGTGAGTCCGATGGAGTAGAGTCTCATAGAGGTGGTTCTGGAGGTGGGTTTGGAACTGGACAAAGGAACAATTTTTGTTTTAATAAATAAGTTTCATAGATTATTTTGGTGGTGGGTCCGATGGACTAGAGTCTCAAAGAGGTGATTCTGGAGGTGGGTCTCGAGCTGGACAAAGGAACAATTTTTGTTTTAATAGATAACTATCATATACCTATTATTTTGGTGGTGGGTCCGATGGAGTAGAGTCTCATAGAGGTGGTTCTGGAGGTGGGCCTGGAACTGGACAAAGGATTTTTTTTTTTTTAATAGGTAGATAACTTTCAGAGATTATTTTGGTGGTAAGTCCGATGGAGTAGAGTCTCAAAGAGGTGGTTCTAGAGGTGGGTCTGGAACTGGACAAAGGAACAATTTTTGTTTTAATAGATAACTTTCATATATTATTTTGGTGGTGGGTCCGATGGAGTAGAGTCTCATAGAGGTGGTTCTGGAGGTGGGCCTGGAACTGGACAAAGGAATTTTTTTTTTAATAGGTAGATAACTTTCAGAGATTATTTTGGTAGTGAGTCCGATGGAGAAGAGTCTCATAGAGGTGGTTCTGGAGGTGGGTCTGGAACTGGACAAAGGAACAATTTTTGTTTTAATAGATAACTTTCATATATTATTTTGGTGGTGGGTCCGATGGAGTAGAGTCTCATAGAGGTGGTTCTGGAGGTGGGCCTGGAACTGGACAAAGGAATTTTTGTTTTTTTAGTAGCTAGGTAAATAACTTTCAGAGATTATTTTGGTGGTAGGTCCGATGGAGTAGAGTCTCAAAGAGGTGATTCTGGAGGTGGGTTTCGAACTGGACAAAGGAACAATTTTTTTTTAATAGATAACTTTCATATATTATTTTGGTGGTGGGTCCGATGGAGTAGAGTCTCATAGAGGTGGTTCTGGAGGTGGGCCTTGGAACTGGACAAAGGAATTTTTTTTTTAATAGATAACCTTCAGAGATTATTTTGGTTGTGGGTTCGATGGAGTAGAGTCTCATAGAGATGGTTCTGGAGGTGGGTCTCGAACTGGACAAAGGAACAATTTTTTTAATAGATAACCTTTATATATTATTTTGGTGGTGGGTCCGATGGAGTATAGTCTCAAAGAGGTGATTCTGGAGGTGGGTCTCGAACTGGACAAAGGAACAATTTTTTTTATAGATAACTTTCATATATTATTTTGGTGGTGGGTCCGATGGAGTAGAGTCTCATAGAGGTGGTTCTGGAGGTGGGCCTTGGAACTGGACAAAGGAATTTTTTTTATTAATAACTTTCTCAGAAAAATTAAGGAGCAGGAGCATATTGCAGCCTTCTAGGCCTTAAAAGAAATGTGAAATTATAGGAAGAAAACATCCCCGCATGTTTATTCTTTCTCAAATATACAGCCCCCCTTATTTTTTCTCTAAGAACTCTTAGAAAATCAGAAATTGCGGATATGAAAAAATGTTGACAATTGGTTTCCCTCTAAGGCCCCCCCTTTCTTTTTTTAATCAAAAAAATTAAGGGGCTTCAAATTAACACATTTTTTCCAAAAAAAAAGTATTGCAGCCTTCCAGGCTTTAAAAGAAATGAGAAATTAAAGGAAGACAAAAATCCCCGCTTGTTTCTTCTTTCTCAAAAATACAGCCCCCCCTTATTTTTTTTCTACCAAAAAAATTTGGGAGGTTTATTTAAATGTTTTCTTATCACAAACAAAAAATCAGCTTTCTAGAGCTCTTAGAAAATCAGAAATTGCGAGTATGAACAAATGTTGACAATTGGATTCCCTCTAAGGCCCCCCCCTTTCTTTTTTTAACCAAAAAATTAAGGGTCTTCAAATTAACACATTTTTTCCAAAAAAAAGTATTGCAGCCTTCCAGGCTTTAATAGAAATGAGAAATTAAAGGAAGACAAAAATCCCCGCATGTTTCTTCTTTCTCAAAAATACAGCCCCCATCCTTATTTTTTGTCTACCAAAAAAATTTGGGAGGTTTATTTAAATGTTTTCTTATCACAAACAAAAAATCAGCTTTCTAGAACTCTTAGAAAATCAGAAATTGCGGGTATGAAAAAATGTTGACAATTGGTTTCCCTCTAAGGCCCCCCCCTTTCTTTTTTTTAACCAAAAAAATTAAGGGGCTTCAAACTAACACATTTTTTCCAAAAAAAAGTATTGCAGCCTTCCAGGCTTTAAAAGAAATGAGAAATTAAAGGAAGACAAAAATCCCCGCATGTTTCTTCTTTCTCAAATATACAGCCCCCCCCTTATTTTTTGTCTACCAAAAAATTTTGGGAGGTTTATTTGAATTTTTTCTCAGCACAAAAAAAAATCAGCTCTCTAGGTCTTAAGTTAAGTGAGAAAACTGAAATGGAAATTTGCGGGTCTAAAAATGACCGCCTTTTAATTTAAATATTAATTTAATTGGACTTATTTCTTCACTTTCTTGATTAAGACGCTCCCGCTCGCTCTCAAAATATTTGATTTTTTAACTTTTTTTACAAATCTTACTAAACCAAATCATGCTTCAGTTTGTTAAATCCCAACGTGGTGAAGCCAAACTTCACCATGAGGGTTACATCTATACAAAGTATAGATCTGACGATTTAAAAACATTTTGGAGATGCGAAAAATTTCAAACCGAAAGGTGTCGGGGAAGGGTTGTTTCAAGAGAAACTAATGTGGTTATGTTAAGTGAACATAACCACGGCCCTTCCCCGGTTGTATGCGAACTAGCCTGCACTACCCAAAAAGTTAAAGCTTCAGCAATGGCTTCTTCTGAAGCTCCAAGAACATTAGTTTCTAGAGCTTTAGAAGGAGCTTCCGCACCGTCTTTAGTCCGTGGGCCAAGCTTGATTTTTTGTTGGCTGATACGGGCAGCGGTGATGTTGACCGAATAATTATATTCGGTTCACTTTCGGATCGAGTAAGACTTGCACGGTGCGAAACGTGGTTGCTGGATGGAACTTTTAAAGTATCCCCTGAAATGTTTTTCCAGCTTTGGGTAGTGCATGGCCTCTTCGAAAATAAAGTACTCCCGTGCATATATTGCTTGCTCCCTAACAAATTGGAAGTGACCTACGTTCGTGCTTTAGAACTTATCACTAATGCGAACGGAATGGAAAACATGCAGCCCATGAATTTCGTTATCGATTTCGAGAAGGGGGAGGAGAATGCTCTGCGTCTCCTTTACCCTTTGGCAAATATTCATGGCTGCTTTTTCCATTTCGCGCAAGCAGTGCGTAGGAACATCCAAATGTTAGGGATGCAAGCACGATATGGCTCAGACACGGAGTACTACATGTGCCTTCGGAGATTTGTGGCGTTGTGCTTTTGTGAAACCAATGACATTTTAAATCGGTTTGACATGATGGCGAATGAGCTCATAGCAAGTTTTGGTGACTCTGAAGAGCACCAAAACTTCCTCGAGTATTTCGAAAATACTTGGGTAGGGCGCGTTCGCCGAAGTCCCCGATTTCGAACGGAAATGTGGAATTGCAAAAGCACAACGACACAAAATCTCCCGAGGACAAATAATAGTGTGGAGTCTTGGCACAAGGCCTTCCAGGCTTCTATTGGGTGTCAGCATCCCAATATCTATAAGCTACTGGAAGGCCTTCTGCTCGAACACAGGCGTGTGAATGCTGTGTTCGAGCGGTTGAATGCTGGCGATTCTTTGCCTTTATATTCAAGGGCCGAATATGCCCAGGCTAATGAAAGGCTACTAAGGGTCATCAGTCAATACAGTGAAAAGACTCCACACGATTATTTGACGGCATGTGCGCATTACATTGGAGACTAGACGTCAACGGAACAGTGAGAGGCACGGGGAACTCACTATAAAAAAGCACCCTAAGAGTGAGAGGCACTGGGAACTCACTATAAAAAAGCACCCTAAGAGTGAGAGGCACGGGGAACTCACTATAAAAAGCACCCTAAGAGTGAGAGGCACGGGGAACTCACTAAAAAAAAGCACCCTAAGAGTGAGAGGCACGGGGAACTCACTATAAAAAAGCACCCTAAGAGTGAGAGGCACGGGGAACTCACTATAAAAAGCACCCTAAGAGTGAGAGGCACGGGGAACTCACTATAAAAAATCACCCTAAGAGTGAGAGGCACGGGGAACTCACTATAAAAAAGCACCCTAAGAGTGAGAGGCACGGGGAACTCACTATAAAAAAGCACCCTAAGAGTGAGAGGCACGGGGAACTCACTTTAAAAAACCACCCCACCCCCCCATAGGGTAAGCCTTGGCGTGGCGGGGGGGCTTACGGTCACTACAACAGATACCTATAAGGTTGTCCCAACTAATATGCCCTGCAAAGAAGGAGTGGTTCTCTGTCTAGATTCTCACGTACATAGATACACTCCCGTTCTTGAATAGGTACAAAATTTTCGAGAACGATTAACCATTATAACTCCGAACTAATCGGAATAAATGAATTTGAGGAGATTATAAGAAAACACACTGTCCTAAACTTTGCTGTCATTACACGTTTTCTTATCATGTCTTCAAACTCATGTGGAAATCGTAGCCCTTTTTTCGTTGATTTGAAGAGGTATACCGCCTTTATCTTCACGTTGACTTTGACTTTGAGCAAGTTGAATATTTGATTTTAAAGCTATTTTTGGGTTGTATGTCATGGCTTCTTCGACATGAAACAAAAAAAATTAATAAAAGTGGAGAATTAGTGGAGGAAAAGCTCTTTTCACGAGTTTTCACGATCAAGGACTTACATCCATAATTTCTGAAAAAAATTACCAGAATCTCTTCTTTGATCTTTAATTATCTGAGAAATAAACAAAAAGATGGTGGAGCAAAGTCGTTAAACTAAACTTGAAAACTCTTTTTCTTAACTCGCGTCCTTGTTTCAATCGAATACGAACGTGAGTAATACTGTGATATTAGAATCCATTAATTAAAATTAGTTCTAATACAATTTTTTCTCAGTACTGTTTACATGTAGTCTATTTTTGGATGTAACTTGTAACTCCCATTGTATTTTTCTTTGGTGATAAAGTGAAAATTACTCCAAATTAATCGGACTATTCAACTCCATAGGTCTCGTCCGTGGTGGAAATTTGGACCAATGCCCATTCTCCTTTGTTTCAATATAGATGCTTATCTACAGTATATGTTTTCAAACACAAAATTGTTTCAATGTAAGAAGGTATCTAGTAGGCACAGTTTATTAAACATATGTACCTATGTATATTTTCAAACACAAGATTAAAAAAATTTAAATAGATTTCTTCTTCGTATCTACTAACCTACTTATAAGCCTATACCTGTCTAGCTATTAATTTTTTAGTCATACAAATATTAAAAATATCTACACATTGCTGTATAGATAAGAAGATGAAGATGGGGTTAAAGGACCATTCACATGAGAGCGACCAACGAACGACGAATAAACGAACAAAACGGGATTTAATACATTTATAAACCAAAATTCTTCGAAAAGACTAGATAAAATGGTCGAAATGTAACTTACGTCAATGTTGAGGTAGAAAAATTTGCATTTCAATTGTTAAAATTAGAGAAATTTGAGAAATCAATTTGGTCGTCGCGAATTACAATCTATTCGCGACACCCAATTTGTTTCCTCAAAGTTCTCTTATTTTAGCTTTTAAACTGAACATTTTAGTAACTCAAAATTCACGTTAATTAAATATCTACCATTTTGTTTTGTTTTTCCGAAGAATTTTTGTTTATAAATGTGCTAAATCCCGTTTTGTTCATTTATTCGTCGTTCGTTGGTCGCTCTCATGTGAATGACCCTTAACGGTGAATGAAAGCAAACGGAAATTTATGCTGTCAACAAGAAAGGACACCCAACACCGAGCGGCGTCTCGGACAGATCGTCACTAAAGATAGCTTAAATTTTGATATAGTCAGAGACTTTGTCTACCTAGGATCCGCTATAAGCTCTGCGAATGACCAAACGAAGAATTACTCTTGCCAATTGTTTCTTTGGGCTTAGAAGGCAATTGAGAAGCAAGGCCCTCTCTCCAGCAACTAAACTGTCCCTATATAAGATGCTCATCAAATCCCGGTCCTGATGTATGGTGCAGAGGCATGGACATGGACACTGTTAACGGTGGATGAAAAGACGTTAGGCTGTTTTGAGAGGAAAATTCTCCGGGTGATTTTTGGTCCCGTCTTCTTAGATGGGGGATGGAGAAGAAGATACAATAACGAACTGTACGCGCTGTACAACGACACCGACCTAGCCACAAAAGTGAAAAGTCAACGACTGAAATGGCTGGGTCACCTAGAGCGAATGGACACTAATGCTCCGGCCCGGAAAGTCATGGAATCCAACGCTGTGGTACAGCGTAGTTGAGGTGGACAGCGTAATAGGTATGGGAGCACCTCAACAAACTTGGCTTGCAAAGCTGGAGACAGCTAGCTAGAAACCGAACCGGCTGGATGAAGCTTGTTGGTTGAGCGATGAGGCATTGGTCCACCCTGGACTGTAGCGCCACTTTAAGTTAGTTAGTAAGTATACATTGCTGTAGCTTGGCATTAATAGTATCAACCAATCATTGCTCAAAGTTTTGAAATTTTAAAAAATCGCACTTTTTAGGCTTGTTTTTTTTTTTTTGTTATATGAACTTTGACAGAATTTTATTCTGGATTCGTAGAAATTCATACACGAACAGTTACATATAATATGTTATTGCATAATTATAATCTTCTAAAATTAAAAAAAAGTCCTCTTACTTGCCACCCCATCGCCGCGGGTGGTGAGACAATGATTTCAATAATAATTTTAAACAGGGAACACCACATAAATGAGCATTTTTTTAAGAGTTCTAGTCCCTTATTTGTTTCCTTTCAATGAAAAATGTGCACTCAAACTGAACTGAAAATAATAAACTATGCATAAGCTAAACAAAATACTTTTGAGCGATACACTAGAGTTTAAAAAGCTACAGTTTTGGGGCCAAAATAAGAGCAGTAGGTACATGCTTTTGTACCCTTACTATTTGTTAAACCATGTATGCAAAAATAGGTACCTTCATAATTAGGTAGATACCTATGTATGTTTACAAAAAATATAACTTAATTAACCTATACCTACCTACCAAAATATCGGTGGCGGTCGTGAAGAAACAGGTAACTCAGGCCCATTTGCTGATACGGAACATAAATACTTATGTTCCACATACACCCTTAAGTGACACTTTTTGGTGTCAAGCTCTCTAGTCTCCTATTTTATTGGTTGAGCCTTGAAGTCGCCTTGATTACGAGAAAATTCAAAATAAAAAAATACGTTTAATGACAGGTTACTAGTAATAGTTGCTAAGCGTAAAATTTTATTATTTTTGGTACTAATTTAAGTATATGAAAAAGTTAAATCAAAATCGTAGGAGTCGTTTTTAAGCAAACAAATATTTTCCTTTACGGTTTTTTAGCTTTTGTATGGAAGGTATCGTTATTTTTTCATAAATGTAAAATTTTTTTCTAAAAATATTTTAGAGAGTAGGTACTAAAAAACTCTTAAATATCGAGTTTCAGAAAAAATCGATCATGTCATTTTCGAAATATTTGATTTTCAAAAAAAATTTTGAAACATTTCTTAAAAATCCAAAAAATATTTTTTCAAAAATTTTGGTACACAAAACTATTTATGCTTTTTAGAAACTTCTGTATAAAAAACAATAATTGAAATCGCTCGTACCGTTTTGAAGAAAATCTAAAATTAAAAAATGGTTCTTTGGGAGGTAGGTACCATTAATAACCATTTAAAAAAATGGTAAATATATTTATTGAATTTTTTTAAGAAAAGTTGTCTAGCCGTTTTTGAAAAAAAAATATACATTTCACTTTTCTGTTTCTTTAAATAAAATATAAAAAGGGCCACAAGCCACAACCTGAAAACACACTCATAAACATAAAATTTCTTTTTTCCATCTTGTCTCTTTTATGGGTAAACTGACTGGAGAGAAAAAATGAGTAATTAATTGTGACTGTGAATAGGCCAATTAGATTTTGAGAAGATTTTGTGGTAGATATAGGTAGTCTCATAGATTACGAAATCTTAAAATGCATTAAAATCTGGTTGATTTTCATGAAATTTTGCGCTTTTGGCTCGAAATATAAGTAGATTTTGATTCGTTGTGAAAAGGCTATTAGGTTCTTTTATGTGAAATTCTTATACATATTATTATACTTTAAAATTGAATTTATCTAATAGGCTAATGGTGATATAATTTTATTTTGTAGAAATAAAGCTTATACCTATAAGGCTGTGCTCCTATCAGGAAAAAGGAGGCCCTAAAACATGTTTGATACGGGACCTACCACTTATTTCAGTCCGCTAACCATTTTTCTAACGCTTGTACTGTGTACTAGTGCGCGCAAAATAGGTACCTATATTAAAAAACAAAAAAATGGCTATGCTCATATACCTACCATAATTTCTGTATCAGTAGGAACTTAGAATTTCAACTTCTTGGTACCTAATAGTTCTTATAAACTTAGGAACCAAGCCAAAAAATTTAAAATAAGGAAACCGAACTTAAAATAAAAACTTCGACAAAATTGCAGCCCACCAACATTGACAATTTTTCGCAGTAGGTAGTTACCTCACATTTTTTTCGAAATATCGCGAAATCCTCGAATCCTCCGTCGTAGCAGGTTCCATGTCACAACAAACCCCGTCTGGCATATCCTCGCTATCAGGCAAGGCATTACAAAAAACTCACATAACTACCTACGTGGCGTCTTGGAGCCCGTTGACGAAATATTTTTACTAACCTAGACCTAGACCAAACACGTGCACCTGATCACTCTCCTTACTCATAGGCGATACAAGTTGATCTCTAAAAAAAGGTACATACATGGATGGACTCTCCTACACTACACGCACACATTGAAATAGATAGGTACCTATTTTATTTTGAAAATTCGTTGGTGTCTCTAAGACCGGAGGTGGTAGATAGTTAAGGGTTAAGATCGATTTAAGATGAAAAATACCTTTAAGAAAAAAAGGCTATCTACCTATTCTGCCGTTGTGAGAAAAAAGGGTGTGAACACCAAAATTCCAAAGTTGAGTTACTAGGTAGCACAGTACACATAGGTACTAAAGGTAACATCATTAGCGTTTTCATTTTTGTTCAGTTCTGCGCATCCATCAAAATCAGTGGAAAATGGCGAATCCCGTGACCCCCACTCGTTAAACATCAAAATTTGTTGTGTGTTATGTGTTCATTTGTTACTTACAATTAGCAAATACAATATTTTCAAGCTTTTTTGTGTTTATTAACATTATTTTATTTCATGCAAACGATATTCCTTCCTGGTTTTTAGTGTTATTAAAATTATCCTTTTGTGTTTGTTTTATTCGTTGTTGTTGTAATACAGCGGATAGATATGTATACTGTGACTAGGTAGGTACAATGACCGCAACCTTTAAAAGTAAATTAAAGATATTTTTGTAAGGCTAAAAATTCATATTTCCAACTGCAAATGGCTAAAAATCACGAACGCAAATTTCAATTCAGGTTTTAAGCTAGTTGCTTATGTGCCTATACAAGGCCTAAAAGTCGCAAGCTCATTTTTCTAAGTCACCACCAAAATTACCACGCAAAGTAAAATTACATAACTTTTTCTAATTAGAAATCGTTCTTTAAAATATTCAATTTTATTCAATTTGAGCAGAGAAAAGCAAAATCATTTAAGTGCATTTATCTCAAAACTACCTAGGTACCTACTAAAATGGAGATGCTCTTTTTCCTTATGATGGCAGGATTACACTTTTGCACTCATAGCCTCATACCTATGCCTACCATCGAAATCATGCAAGAAAATTTCAATACCTACCTACCAAAAGATAGTACCTACCTAGGTATGTATTATGCCTATCCCAGAGTAGGTACATACACATAGGTACCTACCTATTTCTAAAAGAGTACCTAAGTATATCCAATAATGAGTAAGGAAACTCGGAATAATTTCTCTATAGGTATTCTCACACAGATTGGAAAAATAGATGGTAATAAAATAAGAAGATAACTCTAAGGAGTTAGAGATTAAAAGCATACTTGCACAAATTATATTTGCACAACTGATAAGAACAAATTCAGCACGCTTTTGAAATAGCATTATACCACAGATACTATAGTTCTATAGATATCGCACGCAGAAGAAAAAAAATGACAATTTTTCAAACGACTGGGACGTACCTCTACGTCCCAGTTTGATCGAACTCGTGTGAATAATACTTAAACTTGATGTTATAGTACAGGTAAAATAGTACGAAAAGTCCTTCGAATAAAAAAAAAAATAGTACCATCATGAAACTTGGTGAAAATGTTTCATGTATTATGAGAATGAAAAATCAAAAGAGTCTATACAAATATTTCACATGGAAGGGTGTTTTTTTGAGGGGGAGAGGGGGGGAATTGTGGTGTATCAAACAGAAAAATTAACTTTGGTGCAACCTAAGCATGTGACACATGTTTTTAGGGTAGTTTTTAATGCTGAATCAAATGACACCAAAACCAAGTCAATGCGACCTCCGTGAAAAAAGTAATTGTCATTTTTAGGTAATGATGACTATATTTTCAGTATAAAAGTAAAATATTACCGGGAACCAGTTGAAAATAATGGCCCGTCCATGAAACTTTGCATCAATGGTTCATTTGTCATGAAAAGCAATAATAAGAAGAGTCTATAAAAATATCTGTGGTTAAAGGGTGTTTTTTTGAGGGTTGGGGTGAAGGTTGGGGTTATGATGGGATTATTACCATACAATCTGTGACAAACATGGTACCCTCATGAAACTTTATAAAAATGTGCTATGAACTACCAGAATGAAGAATCAAAAGAGTCTATTAAAATTCTATATGGTAGAAGGATGTTTTTATTGGGTGAAGGCAACTATAATACTCTTTCCAAAAACAAAAATTGTTTCCAAAAACGAATAACAGCCTTTACCCAAACCCACAAAAACACCCTTTCTCCCTTAATATTTTGGCAAAATCCTTTGATTCTTCATTCTCGTAGTAAATGAAAGACTTTTACCAAGTTTCTTGAGAAACCATCCTTTTACATTTTTTTGAAAAATAACCAGACACTTCCCCCTATCTTCAAAAAACACACCCTTCCCAGCAAAATATTTCTATAGACTCTTTTGATTCTTCATTCTGTTAGTCCATAGCACATTTTAACAAATTCTCAGGGGGGTACCATTTTTGTGATGGGTTTTATGGTAATAATCCCACCACTACCCCAACTCCCCAAAAAAACACCCTTTAACAACAGATATTTTTATAGACTCTTCTTATTATTGATTTTCAAGACAAATTTACCATTGATGCAGAGTTTCATGGACGGGCCATTATTTTCAACTGGTTCCCGGTAATATTTTACTTTTATACTGAAAATATAGTCATCATTACCTAAAAATGACAATTACTTTTTTCACGGAGGTCTCATTGACTTGGTTTTGGTGTCATTTGATTCAGCATTAAAAACTACCCTAAAAACATGTGTCACATGCTTAGGTTGCACCAAGATTAAATTTTCTGTTTGATACACCACAATTTCACCGCCTCTCCCCCTCAAAAAAACACCCTTCCATGTGAAATATTTTTATAGACTCTTTTGATTTTTCATTCTCATAATACATGAAACGTTTTCACCAAATTTCATGATGGTACTAATTTTCTTGTTTTATTTATCCTATTTTACCTGTACTATTACTTTAAATTGTGTTTGAGTATCAAGTTGCTTGTTGTGTTTTATTTTTTTTTGTGTGTGTTTGTTCCTGTTTTTAGTTTATTTTGGTTGAGTTTTTAAATGTAGGTCCCTAAGTTTTTTATGTGTATGTATGTATATTTTATATTGCATTGTGAAATGTGAACGCTGTATCGCTGTATGTATGAAATACTTCTTTATCAAGGTTGGCTACATTTTGTCTGGATAAGAGAAAGGCATTTGAGAAGAAAAATGAACAGAATACATTTTAGTGTAGGTAAACATTTTTGTTGGTGGAAAAACACGTAGACGAGAGGGGTACAAAAAATAATTTTGAATAGTTCTCAAAAAATGACTACAAATGTTATTATTTGAAAATAATATGAAGGTTCAGCAAGGTAATTACCGAAACCCCTTCTTAATAATGTTAGGGTTAATTTAATAGGAGAGGTGGTAGGAACAATTAATAGAATTTTAATACAAGTGCGTATACAAGGGCATGATATTGAGTTGAAATATATTTTTTTTGTGAAAGTAACAAATTAAAAAAATATATTTTTTGAAATGCTTAAATTTTTCTTTCACCAGTGGTTTTCTTAAAAAAAAACTGAGATCCCACAGCAGATTTTGGGTGTGAGTGATAGCAAAAAAAAGAAGTATAGGCGTCGAAAGCTTCATTAAAAGCCGCTTAAAAAAATCAAAGTCTTACATATATTTTTTGTATTTATATTACTTGGTGGAGTACCGAAATTTGTAACGGAATTAAAAAAAAAAGTTTTGAAATACTACATACAATTTCCTCTGTATTTCAAAAGCAAAAAAAAATGTTTTGACTGAAGCAATATATCTGCCTCCCTTATATGTTAATTTTTGTACTCTTTTTTATTAGAAAAAAATTAGAGCAGACACCTAGTGCAGTACCTGCATTTATAACGGAGTTTAAAAAAAAGCCCTTTGAAAAACTCTATACACATTTAGTAGTATTTTTAAGCCACTTTTACCAAAAGCACTTTTTTTGCCTTTGAAAAATAGCAGATCTTTTTTCAACCCTTTTTTAGAAATTCGGTTATTAATGCAGGTACTGCACCAGGTGTGTGCTGTAATTTTTGTTCAATAAAATAAGGTAAAAAAAATTCACAGAACGAAGAGGCTGCTTAATTTTTATGAAGTTTTTCAAAGGCCTTTTTTTTTAAATTGCGTTATAAATGCAGGTACTGCACCAGGTGTCTGCTATAATTTTTTTATAATAAAAAGAATATAAAAACTAAGATATAAGCGAGGCAGATATATTGCTTGAGTCAAAATATTTTTTTTTTGCTGGAGTTTTTCAAAGGCCTTTTTTTAAAATTCCGTTTTATATGCAGGTACTGCACCAGGTGTCAGCTATAATTTTTTTTTTGGTAAAATAGGATAAAATAATTCACAGAACAAAGAGGCAGACGTATTGTTTTTGTTAAAAGTGGCTCAAAATACTGCTTAATTTGTATCGAGTTTTTCAAAGGGCTTTTTTTTTTAAATTTCTTTATAAATGCAGGTACTGCACCAGGTGTCTGCTATAATTTTTTTTTCAAATAAAAAAGAGTACAAAAATTAACAAATAAGCGAGGCAGATAGATTGCTTTAGTCAAAACATTTTTTGTTTTGCTTTTGAAATACAGAGGAAATTGTATGGAGTATTTCAAAACTTTTTTTTTTTTAATTCCGTCACAAATTTCGGTACTACACCAAGTACCTGCGCATAATTTTTTTTAATAATTCAAACTATTATTATTAACATATGAAAGAGACGGACATATTCCTTCAGTTTAAACTGTAGGAGGGGTGAAAACCAATTTTGGCTAACCCGATTATCCTCGAAGTTGCATTCCTATTTTTTGTTTTGATGCACTGTCTAATCACAAAGGCCCCAGTTGCGGACTGCAAGACTTTGATCTTTTGAATAGCCTTTAATGAAGCTTTCGACGCCAATACTTCTTTTTTTGCTTTCACTCACACCCAAAAATTTGCTGTGGACTCTTAGTCTAAAATGTTTAAATTCAAGTAGTTTAAGTTTAATATAATTAAGGATTTGATGAAATAACGGCTTTACTACGTGACGACTGAATTATAAAAGAAAAAGATTTAATTCTTAGCAAAGGATTACAGTTTAAAGAATTAAAGCTAGTTAAAGTAAGTGAGGAACGAGAAGAAAATATTTGGGAATGCAAATTTTAAGTAATTATTAATATGTAGATAAATATTATATTAAAAAGAAAATCAACCCGATTTTGAAATAACATTCGAATTTTCAAAAAACATTTTAATTTTGGTTTTTAAATTCATAAAATACTTTTTGAAAGTGTTGATGTGCAAGATTATTTAAGCTTTTTGGAGGTTTTCGAATACAAAATTTAATTAAAATTCGTTCAGCCTATAATGATAATGAGAAAATAAAAATAAAAAAAAACCTTCTATGGGTGGCTTTGTTTCAAAAAAATGATAAAAAATGTTTTTGTATAAATACTGGTAGACCATTTAAGTTTTGATTGGCTTCGTAATCTCGCAGTTACAAAATCTCACTTTTCATAATCCCGCAATTATAAAATCTCGCTTTTAATAATCTCGCAATAACGAAATCCCGCAAACTAAAATCTCGCATATCAAAATCTCGCAAAGTTGAATTGCATTGCAACAAAAACATCTTTTTAATCAAAATCTCGCAAATTCAAATCTCGCGCGAGATTTAAATTTGCGAGATTTTGATTAAAAAAATGTTTTTGTTGCAATGCAATTCAATTTTGCGAGATATTCTACCTACTGCAAAATATATAATCCAGTGTCTGAGTTCTTTTGGACCAAACTGTTATAATCTATAGATTCATTTCTAAGAGCCTTGTGTGACTCATTGCTCTTAAATTTGAATTTGCGAGATTTCGATTTGTGAGATTTTGGTTGAAATTTTTGAGATTTTTAGGTTCGAGATGTAAATGCGAGATTGTAAAAAGCGAGATTTTGTAATTGCGAGATTATGAAAAACAAGATTTTTAATTTGCGAGATTTCGTTATTCGAGATTTAAAAATGCCAGACTTCGTTATTCCAGATTTTGTTTTGTGGGATATCGTAGCGCTCCTTTCAAGTTTTTAAGCATGGAAACATTTACAATTATCTTAATCGTAGGAGCCATTTTTTTAACATTTGTTTTTTTTTGTGCATAAAAGAGAAATTTTTGTTTATATGTATTCTTAAGTGTTAAAGAACCATTAAGTACTTAGTTTTAAGAAACCTTCCTAGTTGTTTTCTAAATATTGAGCTTTCAACAAAAAAATTAAAAGATAGTTTTTTGAAAATCCAAAAAATATTTTTACTTACATTACCTTAACTTTTTGTAAGCTCTTCCATGAAAAAATATGATTCAAATCAGCTAAACAGTTTTAAGATAATCGAAAAAAGCGAAATGGTTTCTCATCCAATTGCGATGATAGGGAAGATAAAAAAAACATGGGTCTCGCTTCTCGCAATTGGATGAGAAACCATTTCGCTTTTTTCGATTATCTTAAAACTGTTTAGCTGATTTGAATTAGGTTATGTTTGATCAAAATTTCGTATATTTTTCAAGTAAAAATATGCAGAACCTACTTAAATGTTTTTTAAACTAGAGTTTGAATTGTATGTACCTATTGGTACTTATATTCGTATATTAATAAATACAAGAAACTGCCTTACCTACCTACCTACCAAACTTTCTTTTTTTATGCTTAGTAAACTTTATTAATAAAAAATACACCTTTATAAAAACCTCTCCTACGATTTAAAATTTCTGTTTGCATGCATGTACATATATGTATATGTACAATACTTATTCATTACTCGTTATCATTACATAAGATTACCAGAGTTCTTATTTTTGAGATCTAAGCAATTTTATGAGTTGAAGCAATTAAATGAACGAGTTTAAATTTTCGTTACATTTTTCTATAATAACTTGCACACCTATTTTCATAATAAGGGTATTCATGCAACAGCGTAAACTCGTCGTAATCGTTGTAAAGTTTTAAACTTCGTAAATCAGTCAAATTTTCCATACAAATTGTGACAGAATTACGAAGTTTTAAACTTTACAACGATTACGACGAGTTTACGCTGTTGCATGAATACCCATAATATAAATTCTCTAAATTACCAAGCAACTTGTTCTATGTGTATGTTTGTCAAAATTATTTTCGATTCATATTTCTCAAAGAGAAAAAAAGTCAAAATAATTGTTCATTTCTGAATTCTTAACATTTTTCGTCGAAATCCAATAGTTTTGCAGTTAATGGTGAGGGTGGCAGTTTCAAAAAATCAGTTGTTCATGTTCCATCAAAGCAATAATGTAAGTATCGATCCAAAAAAATAAATATGTATGTATTTGTATGTATGTACGTATGTATATGCCAAAGCTAACCTTCATTCCACGCTACCCCTTTACCGATCACGCAAGCCTTCTCTGCTGAACATTTCTTCCTAAGCTTTTGTTATTTGTTTTACCGCCAAGGCCAACAGTAATAAACAAAAGAGATTTCTTAAAAAAGGAGCAAAAACCATACAAAAAAAACAATACAGAAGCTACCGCGCCGAACAAAAGATAGATACCTACATACATATACCCACAAATACACAACGACGACATCACAGATCACACCCCACAGATCGCAGCTACTCTCAATCTCAACCGACTATGATTTTTATAGTAGAAGATGAAGAGGGCTCAAGGGCTGTAGCTGTTGTTGGATTATGAAACAAAAATGTGTGCATGTGTCTGTCTGTGACAAGAATGATCGAACACGAATTATGCTCAAAAGGGTTGCATAGGTATCCGAAGTTAAATCGAAATATGTGTATCTTGGAATCCACCTCACTGGTCGACGTTTTTTGGGGATGACCGTGTTCTGTGGGTTACATTCTGCTCTGTTTGATAAGGTTGCATGGTTTGGCTCCGACAAATCGCTTAAAATAGTCGATTGAAAAGGTTGTCATTTTTATTTGCACTGAATGCAATATCTATGTAACTCTATTATCTGTGATTATACCTACCTAACAAAAAAAACCCTTATCATGTTGTTATACCTATTGGCAGAAAAAGGAAATATTGCCTCTGAAAGTAGGTACCTATTTAGCAAAGAAAAGGAAGCTGGAAGGAATAAAAGCACATTCAAATCGTTCTTGTGCAGGCGGTTCTGCATAAGGAATCTCTTTGACTGCTTTGACTTAAAGAATGTTTTTTTGTTTTTTATTCTAAATTTTTTTTAGTAGTGACTACTACCATTGCAAAAGAGTTTCCCTACTCATTTTATTATAACGGGTGATTTTTTAAGAGGCTTAGAACTTTAAAAAAAAACACAAAAATTCGAAAAAATGAATGAAATATTTATTTGAATCGATAGTTTGAACCTTGCAATTTAATGTTTAAAGATAATTTCATGCAAATGTTGACCGTGGCTGCGTCTCAGGTAGCCCATCCGCTGAGTCCAATTTTGGCATACTCTTTCACACATATCGGCCGGTATCTCACGAATGAATGCATGGATGTTGGCTTCCAGTGCGTCAATCGAAGCGGGCTTGTATAGACATTAGCTTTGACATACCCCCACAAAAAATAATCTAATGGTGTCAAATCGCACGATCTAGGCGGCCAATTGACCGGCCCGAAACGTGAAATTAACTGTTCACCAAACTCGCCTCGCAATTGCGCCATTGTTTCGCGTGCTGTGAGGCATGTGGCACCGTCTTATTGAAACCACATATCATGCAAGTCAAGAACTTCCATTTCGGGCAAAAAAAAGTTTGTTATCATCGCTCGGTAGCGTTCACCATTGACAGTAACGCTGCGATTCGCATCATCTTTGAAGAAATATGGCCCAATAATGCCGCCGGCCCATAAACCGCACCAAACAGTGGCTTTTTCGGGATGCATTGGTAGCTGTTGCAATGCTTCTGGCTGATCTTCACTCCAAATGCGGCAATTATGCTTATTTACGTACCCATTCAACCATGCCGAATGCCGACCATAAAATGGAAGCAGCGCGCGATGAACATTTCGAACCGAGCACGAATTTTGATAGTAAAATTCAATAATTTGCAAGCGTTGTTCATTTGTAAGACGATCCATGGTTAAATTGCAAACCAAACTGAAGCTGTTTGACAGTGACACAAGGTACTAAACACACGTCAGCTGTCAAAACCAGTGTTGCCAAAACCAAACCAGCTAAAAAATCACCCTTTATATACTCTGGCTCTGGCCTATCTCGAATACTTGCAAGAAAATTTCAAGCCAAATCACAAAAACAAAACCTACCCTCAATAAAATAAGAAAATATATCTACCTATAATTTTGAACCTATAATTGCTTCTCCTTTCGCATAGGCTTAGCTGAACATATAAAACATAAATAAAATATAGTCATTCTCTTTCAAAACTTAGTAGGGCTTTATCATTCCAAGGGAGAAATAGAAAACATCTTCTCGACAAAGCTATATGACATCCTTAAAAAAACCCGATAGTAGATATACCTTTTTAATTCGCTGTTTTCGTCTAACACACTTAAATTCGGCTATAATTCATTTCGCAAGAGAGATGCCATGAGTTATATTTAAGCTATATGCGTTCGAACATTTTTCTCTCTCAAAATTCTTTATGACGCGCCATTTTGTTTCTCAGCGAACCTGTTTGATAGTCAGTGGTGGCACTTAAAGAACGATTGGGTACTAAAATGGTGTGTTAAACTAATACCTTTTAATACAAAAACATTTTGTTTACGACTTCATTGTTCTGCTCGAACTAAAATGATTTTGTACTCCAGAGCGGAGAGCGCAATCTAAAAAGAGGTATTAGAGGAGGAGTATTTCTAATGCCTTATTTGTATGTATTTGTATTTGTATTATTTGCTATATTATGCAAGAAATGAAAATGAAATGAATCATTTCATTTTCATTTCATTTCTCACTCAGGTATCATTTCAAATGATACCTGAGTGAGCCACAGTACACATATCTAAGGTATTATCTTGCGCATGTGGTCCGAAATGAGAACTGTCAAAGAAATTCAAGATGGCAGCCTTACGTGACCTCTTCCACTGTATTACAACAACAACGAAGAAAACAAACACAAAAGGATAATTTGAATAACACTAAAAAAGTGTTAATAAACACTAAAAAGCTTGAAATAATTGTATTTGTATTTAAATAAGTAACAAATGAACACATAACACACAACAAATTTTGATGTTTAACTAGTCGGGGTCACGTAGAGTCGCCATTTTTCACTGATTTTGATGGATGCGCAGAACTGAACAAAAATGAAAACGCTAATGATATTACCTTCAATATGTGTACTGTGCGAGTGAGCTGCTTGCGCTGGTGTCGTATCAACGAGGAGAAAACATTCTTTTCACAGATTTTGTTCTGTTCTAGCCAAGCGAACAGAGAAATATGCATAGGTGATAGGTATAATACTAAAGGCATATTTTCTTATATTGAGGGTAGGTTTTGTTTTTGTGATTTACTTGAAATTTTCTTGCAAGACTTCGAGCGAGGATAGGCATATACATACGTTATCTTTTGGTAGGTAATAACAATGAATGGTATTGGACTTAAAGTTTTGTTTCAAATACCTACCTACCTATTAAAAGAATTTTTGTAGGTAGGTACCTGTTACCCTACATATAGGTATTACTTATTAATTAGTTCGAGAATAGATTTGTAGGTTACATATACCTACCTACCCAAATCTTTTGGTAGGTAACTATTTTAACAAAAGTTTTTATGCAAAATTCAGAGGTGGATTAAGGTAAAAGTAAATAAATGAAGGTAGGTATGTAGGTACCTTTCTTTTGGTAGGCAGATAGGTAGGCATATGTATTTTAGTTAAAGCTTTAAATACGAAATTCGGGGTATTTTGGTAGGTAGGTACCTACGGGTACCAATTTTAATTAAAATTAGTTTTTTTTTCACATATAGATAATGTAGAGACAAATGATTTCAGTCGAGTATGTTTTTAATTTTAAACAGGGAACCCCACATAAGTAAATGAGCATTTAAGAAAATGGTTAATATTAAGAAAATATAACATTGCTTACATGCGCAAATATATTGTGAAAACCAGTATTCGGCCATATAACTATGTCTTTATAATTTTTTTTAGAAAATGAGTAAAAAAACTGCTGCACAAGAACCAATATATCTTTTACGAACTGGTTTTAGATTTCCTAAAGCATGGAACATGTAATGCACGACCGGGTAGCACGTACTTGCTATTATGTTCAAGAGGCTGAGGGTTTAAAAAATTGTATAAAAAGACCGGATTTGGGAAATGATGATTACTTTTTGTAATTTATTTCAACTCCCATTTCAATTACACGTAATTGGTAATTGAACTTTTTCCAATTACAATTACACATACCTATCTATGTAGATAATTGAAATTAAAAAAACATATATTTTCATTATCTAGTTGTATAATTCAATTGAAAAAAATCACTAACAAATTACATGTAATTGAAAAAAGTAACTTCCAAATTATTACTTGTAATTTGATGGTGTAATGGGTCTTTGCAAGTCATTGAAAGAATAACATTATGTTGATTACATTCAAGGTAATTAATTTTTACTTGCGATTATAGGTAGGTAGGTATCTACTATAAGGCAAGTTTTGGATTTGTGCAAAAAAATTTTGAGATAACAATCAAACATGATATTACGATGATAGAGAATACCAAAAAATTGGGTGGCACAATTCTGTCTGTCTGTCTGTCTGTTCGTGTACAGCCTAAACGGCTCGATCGATTTTCTTAAACTTGGTACATAGTCGTTGTTGGTGATTATGCCCACACAAATTTGCATAATCGTATTTTTTTCAAAAACGGCTCGACAACTTTTCTTAAAAAAAATTCAATAAATTTATTTTAGTAAAGGCTTTCTTTGGGTGAAAAACCATTTTTCAAAAATGGTTATTAATGGTACCTCCCAAGGAACCATTTTTTTAATTTTTGATTTTTTTCAAAATGGTATGACCGATTTCAATTATATTTTTTATACAGAAGCTTCAAAAATATGTTAATAGGTTTGTGTACCAACATTTTTGAAAAAAATATTTTTTGGATTTTTAAAAAATATTTCAAAATTTTTTTTGGAAAATCAAATATTTCGAAAACGGCATCATAGATTTTTTTGAAACTCGATATTTAAGACGTTTTTGGTTCTCTCTAAAATATTTTTAGAAAAAATTTTACATTTATGAAAAAATAACGGTACCTTCCATACAAAAGTGAAAAAACCGCAAAGGAAAATATTTTTTTGCTTGAAAACAACTGCTACGATTTTGATTAAACTTTTTCATATACTAAAATTAGTACGATCTACTATCAAAAATTATAAAATTTTACACATAGCAACTATTAGTAGTACCTGTCATAGAACGTATTTTTTTATTTTGAGTTTTCTCGTTATCGGCTTAACGGATTTAAATGAATTTTTTTATATACAAATTTCAGATAAGATTAAATAATATTGCATATCAAAATTTTCAAAAAAAAAGTTTTTGGATTTTTAAAAAAAGTTTCAAACTTTTTTTTGGAAATTCGATATCTCAAAAACGGGTCGACAATTTTTTTTTCAAATTTTGTTTTTATTTACACATAAATATATAGTTTAAATCTGCATACCAAAATTTGTTCTTAAAAATGTTTTAAGAATTTTATATATAAAAAATTAATTATTTAAAAAACCGCTCCAACGATTTTAAATTTTTTTTCCCATACAATCATATTCTATCATGATATAAGATGGCATACTTTCTTTTGACCTCAAACTGTCAAAAGAGTTGTTTTAGCTAATTTAAATGTCGTATTTCATGCTTCTCTACATTTTTCTGTCATAATTTCCATGTTTGTACATATATACAATTTTCTTAAACTCGCAGTGTCTTGAACATAAGAGCAAGTACGTGCGACCCAGTCGTGCGTTTTATTTTATTGTGATTCATTAAGTAGATACATGTTTTTATTAATTAAAAATCAAGTAAAATGTAATTGACAAAAGCAATAAATTGATTAAATTTTTGTGTGATGATTACTGAAAAAAGTAATCATAAGGTACTGCTTTTTTGATGATTACTTTTGTTTTCAATTTTAGTAGTAATTGAATTTCTTCAATGACATATTAAAGTAATTCAAAAATGTTCAAGTCCAAATACAAGAAGGTAATTATAATAGAACTTTTTATCATTGTTTCCCAACTCTGATAAAGACATGAAAATTATGAGAGAAACATTTTTAAAAGCATGAAATACACTAGTCAACAATATTAAAGGAACAAATTTTTTTTCAATTTTTGTTAAGCCCGTATGACACTACATTTTTTTCTCATTTTTAATTCACTAAAAATGAAATCAAAGCACGACGTACAATTTCTTATTTAAACTTTGATAGGTATGAGTGGGTACACACTATATCCATAAATGTAAAAATGTCACAAAAAATCTATAAAAAATTTGATTTTTAAATTAAATTTGTCAAGTTCTGGCAGCTTTTCTTGATATTTCAGAATTAAAAATGAAAAATTACTTCAAAGTACACTCAGTTACAAAAGAAAGTATACACTGGACCCTAGAGAGCACTAGATTATGGTGTATATTTTCTTTTGGGACACATTGTAAATGTGAAATTTAATTTAGAGAAATGCTATCCCTTTCTTAAAAACACTTTTTATCCCTTTTTTGCCCTGCTGACACTTTGATAGATTAAATGAGAAATACAATGAATAAAAAATGTAGTGTCATACGGGCTTTAGCGTTTTTTGAAGAGCTGTATCTTTGTGACGAGTGGTAGTATTGAGTTGAAATAGAAAGCATTTTACAGCTTTATGTTTTTTGTTTCGAGATTTGTTTGCAAACAAATTTTTTGAAGTACCGTTATTGCGTTATTGCAAAAAATGAGAAGAAACAACAAAATTATTTTGTTTTTATTTTTTTTGAAGGTCCTCATTTCTATGGATAAATTTTTTTGAGTCAATTAAATGTCATGATCAGATACCTTGTTTATTCAGCTTCAATTCAGTTTTTTTGTTGTTTTCGTACGATTTTTTTTGACATGGTTTATCTGACTTTGAATGAAAAAAGATACTTTTAGCCTTGATTACCAATATCTCAGCAAATAATGACGTTATAAAAAATTCAAAGACAGTTTTGGAAATTTGAAAAAGCGTTTTACAAGATTTTTTTATGATTTTGTAGAAATTATTTTTTTTTACCGTTCACCGTTAGTTTAAAAAAAGTACTAAAAACCGACGTTTTGCGGTCTTTTCGTAAATCTTTTTTTTTCGTTGCAAATATTGATTGCATGGCTTGCGTTGGTATGCAAATTTATAGACTTTTAAATCATCAATATTCTTGTAAATTTTCAAATTGATTCATCGAACCGTTTTTCCTCACCAAAACTTCAAAGTCTTACAAACCAGGTAAAGGAACAAATTGTGGTGTTCCTAAACAATGCGAAGTTGTCATCAAAATGACAAGAAAACCGCAATTCCAGTGGATTTTTTTCACGGTTTTGCATTAGTTAGATACTTTTTTGAATGGAAATGAAAAAAAAATTACATTTTTCAAAAAAAAAAAATTAAAAAAATCAAGTTTTTTTGTTTGAAAATTTTTTTAAATTAATTTTTTTTATTTTTTTGTTTAATGTACTTTTTATTTCATTTCAATTCAAAAAAGTATCTAACTAATGCAAAACTGTGAAAAAAGTCCACTGGAATTGCGGTTTTCTTGTCATTTTGATGACAACTTCGCATTGTTTAGGAACACCACAATTTGTTCCTTTACCTGGTTTGTAAGACTTTGAAGTTTTGGTGAGGAAAAACGGTTCGATGAATCAATTTGAAAATTTACAAGAATATTGATGATTTAAAAGTCTATAAATTTGCATACCAACGCAAGCCATGCAATTAATATTTGCAACGAAAAAAAAAGATTTACGAAAAGACCACAAAACGTCGGTTTTTAGTACTTTTTTTAAACTAACGGTGAACGGTAAAGAAAAATAATTTCTACAAAATCATAAAAAAATCTTGTAAAACGCTTTTTCAAATTTCCAAAACTGTCTTTGAATTTTTTATAACGTCATTATTTGCTGAGATATTGGTAATCAAGGCTAAAAGTACCTTTTTTCATTCAAAGTCAGATAAACCATGTCAAAAAAAATCGTACGAAAACAACAAAAAAACTGAATTGAAGCTGAATAAACAAGGTATCTGATCATGACATTTAATTGACTCAAAAAAATTTATCCATAGAAATGAGGACCTTCAAAAAAAATAAAAACAAAATAATTTTGTTGTTTCGTCTCATTTTTTGAAATAACGCAATAACGGTACTTCAAAAAAATTTGTTTGCAAACAAATCTCGAAACAAAAAACATAAAGCTGTAAAATGCTTTTTATTTCAACTCAATACGACCACTCGTCACAAAGATACAGCTATTCAAAAAACGCTAACAAAAATTGAAAAAAAATTTGTTCCTTTAATATTGTTGACTAGTGTAGTATGTAATAGGTTCGATATTGAAATTAACGAAAAAAACGCCTTTAATAGTTCGAGGATCTAAATCATTGGAGCTGTTTTTTATACATATCTACATTAAGATAGTCGTTAAAAAAAGGTCCCAAATCGGCTCTAAATGAAGACAAAAAAATTCCCTCTTTTTTTCAGATTTAAATTTTCACCCCTATAGTCGCTGTAGGGGTAAATTAAATTTACCCTTTTTTTTTGCATACTAGAAAATTCGCGTAAGATCTGTCAAAAATTCAGAGCATGAAGGTGGGAACTAGACAAGAAAAAAAACCTTTAGGAGGGGGGTAATATCTCCCCCCACTTGGTCGGAAGGGGCAATTTAATAAAATATTTACATAAAAAAAAAATAGACAAAAATTATTTAAAAAACAACAGCAATAGTTACAGTAATGTTTTGTAGCTTTTTCAAAAGCCAGAAGTCCATTCTTACGGCTTGTTTTTAAATTAAGTTTTTTTGATGAACAGTTTTGGCAAAAAATTGTTTCAAACTCAACATTTTGAAGAGAAATTATTATTTTTTTTTTATTATTGGTTTGAAAACAGATTTTGCTGAAATTGCTTATTCAAAGGATTTAATTTTATAATCAACTATTAAAATGGACTTCTGGCTTTCCAAACAGCTACAAAACATTACTGTAAGTGTTGCCGTTGTTTTTTAATTATTTGTGTTTCTATTTTATGCAATTATTTTATTAAATTGCCCCTCCCATCGACGCGGTGCGAGATATTACCCCCCTCCAATAGGATTTTTTTCTTGTCTACCTCTTACCTACATGCTCATGCATGCGAATTTCCAAAAAAAAGGGGAAATTTAATTTACCCCTTCAGTGACTATAGGGGATGAAAATAAAAATCTGAAAAAATTAGGGATTTTTTTTCTTCATTTAGAGCTGATTTACTGCCTGAACAGAATGCAAGACGGAGCTGGAATAGATGTCAAAAATGCTGCAGCCGGAGCTGCAAGAGTTGAACAATTTTTAACTTTTACTGCATCATTTTTGACATCTATCGCAGCATTTTTGACGTCTAATCCAGCTGCGTCTTGCATTCTGTTCAGGCAGTTAGGCTCATCCAAATATTAAAACTAAAAAACACCCATTATAACGACCACCCTTATCTATATTTATCCAATTTTTGAATCATTTTGTAGGAAAATTTTGGTATGCAAATCATAAGTAGGTACATATTTATGCACAAGGCCGTCTTTACCCTTATGGGGGCCCTGGGCACTTTTCGAAAATGGGGCCCCTGAATGATTATATAAAAATTTTATGTTGTGTAATAAAGGTATACAGAAAAAATCACATAACTTTGAATTAGTGTTAATTCTTTTAATTTTTTAAATAATTAATATTTTTTTAATTCATTAAAAAAGATAAATAATTATTGCAGGATTTAAAACATAAACAATGTAAAGGTAAAAACAAAAAAAATAAATATTTCATATAAAAATTCAAAAATAAACAAAATTTAAATAACAGAAAATTAAATAAGTTATTCAGAATATAATTTAAAGAACAATATATTAATATGCAAAAAGTGACACAGACTATATTTTTTCAGGTAAAAGAGAGGAATGTTTATTGAAGGAGTCTTTTTCTTGATTTGAGATTAGAAAAATCATTGATTACATCTTCAAAATCGATGCCTCTGAGGATGTCGCTTTCGATTGACAACAGCGACAAACTTGTCAATCGTTCTTGAATCATTGTAGTTGTGAGTTCGTTTTTTATTCTGTTTAACTTAGAGAAAGAAAGTGGGGACACTGCAATTGGTCACCAGAAAATTCTTAGTGCAGTTTCAACATTTGGAAATTCATCTTCAATTTTATTTGTTTTTAAAAAAATTATAAAGTTCTAGAATATTGTCAGTTTTTTCATTTTTGTGTCGACTAATTTTCAAGTAGTCTTTAAAATTCAGGCATTCAGAATCTAGTTTAGCTAAAGATTTGCAGTTTTCTTTTAAGTCTTCTGAATTAAGATTTTTTAATCGAAAAAAAAGTCAAAACGTTGGCCAATCTTCGTATACGAACCTAGTCGCTGTTTCAAATGAACTCGAGTGTCGACAATGGGAAGAAAGGTTTCAATTTTGAATCTTTCTTTCCCAGTCAGAACTACTGAGGGCCACAGCCGTCAAAAAAAGGCTGGGGTGAGCTTCTACACTTCGTTCTTTCAGAAAGGTCCTTGAATCAAAATCTACTTATATTTCGAGCCAAAAGCGCAAAATTTCATGAAAATCAACCAGATTTTAATACATTTTAAGATTTCGTAATCTATGAGACTACCTATATCTACCACAAAATCTTCTCAAAATCTAATTGTCCTATTCACAGTCACAATTAATTACTCATTTTTTCTCTCCAGTCAGTTTACCCATAAAAGAGACAAGATGGAAAAAAGAAATTTTATGTTTATGAGTGTGTTTTCAGGTTGTGGCTTGTGGCCCTTTTTATATTTTATTTAAAGAAACAGAAAAGTGAAATGAATATTTTTTTTTTCAAAAACGGCTAGACAACTTTTCTTAAAAAAATTCAATAAATATATTTTCCATTTTTTTAAATGGTTATTAATGGTACCTACCTCCCAAAGAACCATTTTTTAATTTTAGATTTTCTTCAAAACGGTACGACCGATTTCAATTATTGTTTTTATACAGAAGTTTCTAAAAAGCATAAATAGTTTTGTGTACCTTACTTACTTACTTAAGGTGGCGCTACAGTCCGGGGAGGACCAGGGCCTCAACCAACAAGCCTCTTCCAGCCGGCTCGGTTTCTAGCTAGCTGTCTCCAGTTTCGCACGCCAAGTTGGTTGAGGTCCTCTTCCACTTGCGTGCGCCACCTTTTACGCTGTCCACCTCTACTGCGTTGTCCCACGGGGTTGGATTCAAAGACTTTCCGGGCCAGAGCATTGGTGTCCATTCGCTCTAGGTGACCCAGCCATCTTAGTCGTTGGCTTTTCACTTTTGTGGCTAGGTCCGTGTCGCTGTACAGCCCATACAGTTCGTGGTTGTATCTTCTCCTCCATTCCCCATCTATGCAGACGGGACCAAAAATCACCCGGAGAATTTTCCTCTCGAAACAGCCTAGCGCGTTCTCATCCACCGTTAGCAGTGTCCATGCCTCTGCACCATACATCAGGACCGGGATGATGAGCGTCTTATACAGGGACAGTTTAGTTGCTCGAGAGAGGGCTTTGCTTCTCAATTGCCTTCTTAGCCCAAAGAAACAGCGATTGGCAAGAGTAATTCTTCGTTTGATCTCAGCACTGGTGTCGTTCGCTGAGTTTATAGCGGATCCTAGGTAGACAAAGTCTCTGACCACCTCAAAATTATAGCTGTCTATAGTGACGTTCTGTCCGAGACGTCGGTGTTGGGTGTCCTTTCTTGTTGACAGCATATATTTTGTTTTGCTTTCATTCACCGTTAGACCCATCTTGTTGGCT